>OY740766.1:32509708-32561991 GCA_963513935.1 Aphrophora alni
CGCGACTGGCGCAGAAATTCCTTTAACAAATTAAATATAAGAGTCTAATTATGTTCAAATAATTTTTGTAAGTAAAAGAACATTAGTGTTCGGGAATAAAAGAGATAAACGAATATAAACCTTGACTATCATCGCTAAAAACGATCGAATGTGATTGGACTAGTTTAGGAAGCTGGGATATAATTAAAAATAATGTTGATAAGGTATGAACTGCATAAGAAATGGATGAAGAAGATTAAAGCATTTGTAAAGTAAATTACATTATGATTTTGTTTCTAAAGTATAAATATTTATTAGTTATTTCTTGGCAACGAATTTATTTTAATTAGTTTTTATGTTTTGTTTTTGTATAACTTTATATAGTTCATTTCATTTCAACTAGATCTGTAACTGACAATTCACTTCCAAGTTGTCTTTGATAAATCAAATACTTCAATTTACCAGGTCCAAAACCAAACATAGTCTTCAGCTTAGCGATTGACACAAGTTAGACCTACAAAAGTTATGGTCCAATCAGTTGGGAGAGAATCAAAACTCTACAACAATAAGCCAAGGTAATTGCCCAATCGTGGGAGGTCCATTGTTATCCTTTCTACTGTCCTATTGTGTTGTAATGCTCGTATATTATTTGTTTGAATAAAGTAGTAATGTTTGTGTTCCTCCACAGTGGGTTCCAATAACTACATCATGACAAATATAGTCCCCGAGTTTACTGATAACTGTGACTCATCGTAAGACGAAAATTTGGACTCTGTACAGCGTACTGCATTAAATAGAGAGGAACGATCACTGCTAACTGTGACTCAATATATGACGAAGCTTTTGACCCTGTACAGTGTACTGCATTAAATAGAGAGGAACGATCACTGCTAACTGTGATTCAATATATGACGAAGATTTGGACTCTGTACAGTGTACTGCATTAAATAGAGAGGAACGATCACTGCTTACTGTGACTCAATATATGACGAAGATTTGGATCCTGTACAGTGTACTGCATTAAATAGAGAGGAACGATCACTGCTAACTGTGACTCAATGTATGACTAAGATTTGGATCCTGTACAGTGTACTGCATTAATTAGAGAGGAACGATCACTGCTTACTGTGACTCAATGTATGACTAAGATTTGGACTCTGTACAGTGTACTGCATTAAATAGAGAGGAAGGATCACTGCTTACTGTGACTCAATATATGACGAAGATTTTGACCCTGTACAGTGTACTGCATTAAATAGAGAGGAACGATCACTGCTTACTGTGACTCAATGTATGACGAAGATTTGGATCCTGTACAGTGTACTGCATTAATTAGAGAGGAACGATCACTGCTAACTGTGACTCAATATATGACGAAGCTTTTGACCCTGTACAGTGTACTGCATTAAATAGAGAGGAACGATCACTGCTAACTGTGATTCAATATATGACGAAGATTTGGACACTGTACAGTGTACTGCATTAAATAGAGAGGAACGATTACTGCTAACTGTGACTCAATGTATGACGAAGATTTTGACCCTGTACAGTGTACTGCATTAAATAGAGAGGAACGATCACTGCTAACTGTGACTCAATGTATGACGAAGATTTGGATCCTGTACAGTGTACTGCATTAAATAGAGAGGAACGATCACTGCTTACTGTACTCAATGTATGACGATGTTTTGGATCCTGTACAGTGTACTGCATTAAATAGAGAGGAACGAACACTGCTGACTGTGACTCAATGTATGACGAAGATTTTGACCCTGTACAGTGTACTGCATTAAATAGAGAGGAACGATCACTGCTAACTGTGACTCAATGTATGACGAAGATTTGGATCCTGTACAGTGTACTGCATTAAATAGAGAGGAACGAACACTGCTAACTGTGACTCAATGTATGACGAAGATTTTGACCCTGTACAGTGTACTGCATTAAATAGAGAGGAACGATCACTGCTAACTGTGACTCAATGTATGACGAAGATTTGGATCCTGTACAGTGTACTGCATTAAATAGAGAGGAACGAACACTGCTGACTGTGACTCAATATATGACGAAGATTTGGACTCTGTACAGTGTACTGCATTAAATAGAGAGGAACGATCACTGCTTACTGTACTCAATGTATGACGAAGATTTGGATCCTGTACAGTGTACTGCATTAAATAGAGAGGAACGATCACTGCTAACTGTGACTCAATGTATGACGAAGATTTGGATCCTGTACAGTATACTGCATTAAATAGAGAGGAACGATCACTGCTTACTGTACTCAATGTATGACGAAGATTTGGATCCTGTACAGTGTACTGCATTAAATAGAGAGGAACGATCACTGCTTACTGTACTCAATGTATGACGAAGATTTGGATTCTGTACAGTGTACTGCATTAAATAGAGAGGAACGATCACTGCTTACTGTGACTCAATATATGACGAAGATTTGGATCCTGTACAGTGTACTGCATTAAATAGAGAGGAACGATCACTGCTAACTGTGACTCAATGTATGACTAAGATTTGGATCCTGTACAGTGTACTGCATTAATTAGAGAGGAACGATCACTGCTTACTGTGACTCAATGTATGACTAAGATTTGGACTCTGTACAGTGTACTGCATTAAATAGAGAGGAACGAACACTGCTGACTGTGACTCAATATATGACGAAGATTTGGACACTGTACAGTGTACTGCATTAAATAGAGAGGAACGATCACTGCTAACTGTGACTCAATGTATGACGAAGATTTGGACTCTGTACAGTGTACTGCATTATAGAGAGGAACGATCACTGCTTACTGTACTCAATGTATGACGAAGATTTGGATCCTGTACAGTGTACTGCATTAAATAGAGAGGAACGATCACTGCTAACTGTGACTCAATGTATGACGAAGATTTGGATCCTGTACAGTGTACTGCATTAAATAGAGAGGAACGATCACTGCTTACTGTACTCAATGTATGACGATGTTTTGGATCCTGTACAGTGTACTGCATTAAATAGAGAGGAACGAACACTGCTGACTGTGACTCAATGTATGACGAAGATTTTGACCCTGTACAGTGTACTGCATTAAATAGAGAGGAACGATCACTGCTAACTGTGACTCAATGTATGACGAAGATTTGGATCCTGTACAGTGTACTGCATTAAATAGAGAGGAACGAACACTGCTAACTGTGACTCAATGTATGACGAAGATTTTGACCCTGTACAGTGTACTGCATTAAATAGAGAGGAACGATCACTGCTAACTGTGACTCAATGTATGACGAAGATTTGGATCCTGTACAGTGTACTGCATTAAATAGAGAGGAACGAACACTGCTGACTGTGACTCAATATATGACGAAGATTTGGACACTGTACAGTGTACTGCATTAAATAGAGAGGAACGATCACTGCTTACTGTGACTCAATATATGACGAAGATTTGGACTCTGTACAGTGTACTGCATTAAATAGAGAGGAACGATCACTGCTTACTGTACTCAATGTATGACGAAGATTTGGATCCTGTACAGTGTACTGCATTAAATAGAGAGGAACGATCACTGCTAACTGTGACTCAATGTATGACGAAGATTTGGATCCTGTACAGTGTACTGCATTAAATAGAGAGGAACGATCACTGCTGACTGTGACTCAATATATGACGAAGATTTGGACTCTGTACAGTGTATTGCATTAAATAGAGAGGAACGATCACTGCTAACTGTGACTCAATATATGACGAAGATTTGGACTCTGTACAGTGTACTGCATTAAATAGAGAGGAACGATCACTACTTACTGTGACTCAATGTATGACGAAGATTTGGACTCTGTACAGTGTACTGCATTAAATAGAGAGGAACGATCACTGCTAACTGTGACTCAATGTATGACGAAGATTTGGACCCTGTACAGTGTACTGCATTAAATAGAGAGGAACGATCACTGCTAACTGTGACTCATTATATGACGAAGATTTGGATCCTGTACAGTGTACTGCATTAAATAGAGAGGAACGATCACTACTTACTGTGACTCAATGTATGACGAAGATTTGGATCCTGTACAGTGTACTGCATTAAATAGAGAGGAACGATCACTACTTACTGTGACTCAATGTATGACGAAGATTTGGATCCTGTACAGTGTACTGCATTAAATAGAGAGGAACGATCACTACTTACTGTGACTCAATGTATGACGAAGATTTGGACCCTGTACAGTGTACTGCATTAAAAAGAGAGGAACGATCACTGCTAACTGTGACTCATTATATGACGAAGATTTGGATCCTGTACAGTGTACTGCATTAAATAGAGAGGAACGATCACTGCTTACTGTGACTCAATATATGACGAAGATTTGGACTCTGTACAGTGTACTGCATTAAATAGAGAGGAACGATCACTACTTACTGTGACTCAATGTATGACGAAGATTTGGATCCTGTACAGTGTACTGCATTAAATAGAGAGGAACGATCTCTGCTAACTGTGATTCAATATATGACGAAGATTTGGACACTGTACAGTGTACTGCATTAAATAGAGAGGAACGATCACTGTTTACTGTGACTCAATATATGACGAAGATTTGGACTCTGTACAGTGTACTGCATTAAATAGAGAGGAACGATCACTGCTTACTGTGACTCAATGTATGACGAAGATTTTGACCCTGTACAGTGAACTGCATTAAATAGAGAGGAACGATCACTGCTAACTGTGACTCAATGTATGACGAAGATTTGGACCCTGTACAGTGTACTGCATTAAATAGAGAGGAACGATCACTGCTTACTGTGACTCAATATATGACGAAGATTTGGACTCTGTACAGTGTACTGCATTAAATAGAGAGGAACGATCACTGCTTACTGTGACTCAATGTATGACGAAGATTTTGACCCTGTACAGTGAACTGCATTAAATAGAGAGGAACGATCACTGCTAACTGTGACTCAATGTATGACGAAGATTTGGACCCTGTACAGTGTACTGCATTAAATAGAGAGGAACGATCACTGCTTACTGTGACTCAATATATGACGAAGATTTGGACTCTGTACAGTGTACTGCATTAAATAGAGAGGAACGATCACTGCTTACTGTGACTCAATGTATGACGAAGATTTTGACCCTGTACAGTGTACTGCATTAAATAGAGAGGAACGATCACTGCTTACTGTGACTCAATGTATGACGAAGATTTTGACCCTGTACAGTGAACTGCATTAAATAGAGAGGAACGATCACTGCTAACTGTGATTCAATATATGACGAAGATTTGGACACTGTACAGTGTACTGCATTAAATAGAGAGGAACGATCACTGCTAACTGTGACTCAATGTATGACGAAGATTTGGACTCTGTACAGTGTACTGCATTAAATAGAGAGGAACGAACACTGCTAACTGTGACTCAATGTATGACTAAGATTTGGACTCTGTACAGTGTACTGCATTAAATGAATAGGAATGTTCACTTTATCTTGCATTTATTACGTAATACGTAATATTGCAATAATCGATGTATTTCATATTACTACCAACTGAAATATCTAAATTAAAAATACCTTTAAATAAAACAAATAATAAATATAGGGGAAAATAACATTTTTCATTTTGATTTAAGATATTTATACAAAGTTATTGCAGATTTTCCTAACTTATAGAATCCATACGAGAAGGGGGGGGGGTCGCAGAAAAATTCAAGTATGCAGTTTCTTGTGCTCCCATGTTGAAATTTTAAGGAAACTAAACAATATTCATAATCAGGGGAAGAACCGCTTTAATTTTTGATATCCCACAAGCAATATTAAATCAGAAAAAGTTTTAAAATAAATAGACTATTTTGCTCAGCAATTTTCCAAAAAATGGTTTAATAATAGACACTATATTTTTCCTTGTTTTCGGTAAGACCAACAAACAACTTTGCAAGTTATAGTAAAATCGTACTTATAACTCATAACCTATTTTTTAGAGTTAAAATTGGTTTGTCAACAGACAGACGCCCGCAACACTTTATAAGGCTCCTTGGTTTACCTACGAACCATAAAAAGGAGACCAGTAGCTCTTAGCCTTGCTACAAATGTAAATAGCACAAATAAAACAGGATATGTTATTACAGTTTTACATTTACAATAAACTGTGATTGTTTTTGTATACTTGCATTGAATAAAATAAATTAATTATTACCAGTTCCTTCCGCAGGGAACCGGGTTGTCGAGTAAGGTGTCGATCAGTTTAAATGCCACGATTAATTTGATATATTAGTCAAGATCCCCCTCCCGTGATTGTTTCCCTGTGCTTATTTCCCGACACTGCTTAAAAATATGAAAAATTGGACTAAAATTCAACCTACAAGAGCTAGTTGCTCATTTTTTGTTTTATAATTTTTAAGTTATGGAGTAAAATATTGGTGTTTTTTTTTTTTTTTTTTTTTTTTTTTTTAACAATTGTCATAATCTTTATTGTATTAAACACATTTTAGCATCATCATGTACAGATATTGTAGCAGCGTTATAAGTTATTTCAGAACCTATTATATTTATTCTAAAAACTTTTTTTTTACTGGTTTTTTCTGGTTAGCAATCCGTGACCGCCAGATCATTAATTAACAGACATAAACATATAAATACGGATCTGTTTTCACGGTTTCTGATTCAAGAAACTACAACGCACACAGATGTGTGAGCATCTGTTAGAGTAGCCATTATGAACTGCAATCACTAGGGTTTATGATGATAAAAATTCTGACACTGTCAACTTGCAGTCATTCGCACTTCCTCAACACAATAAAATTTAGTCTACAAAATGGCATCTCAACTAATTCCGTATGTAGTCTTAATAAAAATTTCTTTATTTCAAAGTTTCATAAAGCTTAAAAAATAAACTTGAATACAGTTAGTAAAAAATGGTGACAAATTAATCTTATGGGTGATCGGTGTACAGTAGCCTCAGACTAGGATCGTGTCTGGTGTAAGGGGCGTGTCCTTCCTTCAACTTGCTTCCCTACAAATTACTGCTTAGCTACAATTAATTCCTAAAGTTACAACTTCGTGACATACTTTTGTAAACGTTTTATTCTTATTAAAACGATAAAAGAAACGAAAATAGAGTAGGTACGCGTTTACACAGAAGCATTTGAGGTCTATATTTTTTTATTGGGGTTGTACCGCAGAAAGTAAACGCAACAAACAAAGTGTGGAGCCCCTCTTTTCCTCTCCAGACACATTCCTACCTTGAAGATGCTGTACATTTCTTACTTTAGGATGTCCATGAAGAGATGCCCAATATCGTGGGTACATGTTATAAATATTGGAATAAGTTATGGTAGCCTATTGTGTGACATTTCAACCCATCTTGCTAAACCTTTTTAAAAGTAGTGGAAACACCATTTAATTTTGATTATACTATGAAGGCTAAAATTATTTACTTACAAAAATATAGCAGAACATGTGTTCATTTATCCACTTACCTAAAACAGAGAAAAGAAAGTCAATTTTATTATTGGTTAAATTTTTTTTTTAAAATTTTATACAAAGATAAAAAAGTCATGGAAGGGTAATAAGTACTGTGTGAAATATACAGATACTGGCATGCAGTAGAATATTGTTTATATTTATTGAATATTGTGCCTATCTTAATTTTAATATTAATACACTGTGCTTGAAAAGAAATTTACAACCCATTTTATTTTTTTAATGTTTAGATATTTGAATTGTGTTTGCGGCAAACTCTTTAGGTGAGAGGGAGGTTTTAGGAGATGCAAACTCTTTAGGTGTTTGATGAAATAACAACACAAATGTAGTTATTCAAAACTATTAAAATTCTTATCTTTTTAATGGTCTCAAAAATTTCATTAGAAACATGTGAGTTTTAATGGAAACAATATAGTGTAACTAATAAATATCTGTAAAACTACCAAAGGCAATAATATAACACAGTATGGCTCAATATTCATTGTTTGAACAGCTGATTCCAAATTATAAAAAGAAATCTGAGGTTATGTTTACATTGTTGCTTAACGAATGTGTAGTTTTCTCCTCGGTTCCAGGTAATATTTATTAAAATATGGCGCCAAATTACTCCACAGAACATTTTATAGTACCGAATATCGGCACGAGGAAGAACGTAATGCTACAATTTGTAATTTGTATTAGAAACAGGGAACATCATCACAAGGAGTGTCTTCTTATAATAACAGAATGTACCAACTTCAGTGTCTCAAAGTGAACGTATAGCCTTGATCGTATTTTTTTTTTTCGTTTTCGTTTTTTTGGACAAACTCGTTCAGCTCCGGTGCCGCCCCAAATCTCTGCTGTCATTTGTTATGTGATTTAACGCCATAAATTGGTAAACTTGCTTCGATCGTGTTGTTATTTTAAGCAGCGATTACAATAAGGAAATAATTTGTAACATGTAGCATACGTCAAGCGACAAAGTGTAGCACACTGTTGCATGCGTCATCCAAAACATCCTACGCGAAATTTCTATTACAACGGAAACGCATCCTCAAGGGCTCACATTAGTTAGTACGGGTTTGGCAATCCCCAGAGAACCTACTGGATATACACATTTTTTCATGTTGTTTTATGTTCGATCCCTCTCTTTCACATTTCCTATAAGGTCTCTATTTACTAACTCTTGTTCTTTTCCCACATTGATGTTATTGGAGTTTCGAGGGTTAGGTGTAAATATTTTATACTCTTTCATTTTTTAGGGCGATGTTTAGCCGACGATTTTTTCAACTTTTTGATTTAAGATAAAATATGTCAATAATTTTATAGAGTAGCTTCTATCACAGAGTAGAGATATCATACTTTTCTGTGTATAAAAATGTGATTTTTGGTACAATCCCCATAAAAACAATGGTAACTTGTGAATAAATTACACGTATAATAATTATTGGAATTTTAAAGGTCTACAATGTACACCACACTAATAATTTAGTTTCCTTTAAGATTATATTAGTTAACAAATTCAAATAAAGTATGGTGATAAAAGTTGCTTGTGGAAAACATGTTCGCATGGAATTTGCATGAAATTAATCTGACAGAATTCATGCTAATGCGTTAAAATGTTTGTTCACTATTGCCGAAATATGATTAGATTATTATTTGCATAGAAGTTTGCTATTTTTTGTAAATTTTACCCTTTTTTAATCCTTGAGTTTGCTTAACAAACAAATATTCCTTTTGCAATAAATTCCTTTAATTTAGCATGTTTTTATGAGTTTTTCTAGTTTTTGCCACATTTGGCCCTTCCCATTCACACGGTGCTTTGAAACGTTTACTTTTCAGCCACCTTGATTATAATCCCCTCAGGTATAATAACTATGGTGAGTACAGATGTGGCAATCTCGAAGGCCCTAACTGGATCTACACTTTTTCATAAAGTTTTGAGTTGAATTCCTCTCTTTTATTTTGCCTATCACGTCTTTCTTGACAAACTCTTGTTCTCTTCCGACTCTGACGCTATTAAGAGTATTCGAGGAAAAGAACGGTCGAACAAGTTGTTCCAAGAGACATGAAGTTGACAAAAAGGGATCTAACACAAGACTGCATGAAAAGTTGTAAACCCAGCTGGATCCCTCCGGATTGCGATGATTGTACTCAATGTAGATGAGCTCTCAAGGGTTCCGGTTAAAGATATGTTCCATTTTAAACTCAAAACACGTGTAACCTTATCACCTTATTCCACATCAGAGCGGCAATGTGTCCGTCTTTACATCAGCCCTATTATGAAGATAAATTTCTATAAATATAATATATCTCATTTCTTTTACAACGTTGTTAGATACAAAGCTACGACTCAACTGAAAACAATTTTCCTCGTTCTCAGTAGATTAACTAAATATTATTTGTTCTAAATAAAAATCAATGACTTAAGTAAAACTTAACTTGGTCTACCACAGGAATAAACTAAACTTTACCAAATTTCTGCCATTGTTTAATATAAAAAAAATGTTTAGAGTACAAGTAGTTATGGATAGACTTTCTTTTTTGCGATAGAAATGGATCTCAATCACACCAAAAACACATTTCAGATCCTTCTTATATTTTTAGAGAATCTATGAGGACCTTTAGTTCAGGAAACCTAAAGACGTCAGGCGTTTCTAAGTACTCAAAGTTTCCTTCGCGTCATATGTACTGTCGTAACGGTTTCGTACAGTTTCTCTTGTTTAAAGGCGAAAAACTTTTCGATCGTCATTGCCATATAAAAAAAGAAAATATAACTTAAACTAGAAACCTAGCTCTCGAATACTCTAATAGTGTAAATGAACAAAAGTTGGTCAAGAGAGACCTGATATAAAAGCAGAAAGAGAGGTATTTCACCCAAGATTACTTTTAAAAAGACCCCAAACTGATAAACCAATTACTATCTACTTAAATTATACTTGCATGTTTATCTAAAAATACGTTGAGTTAATAAAAAAATATTTTTCAATATTCTCAAAACTGGCACTAACGATTTTGATCAAAATGTTGCTCAAATGTTGCCTGAAGGACCTAAACAAAACGTATTGCTTGCAATCCGCTCCACAAAAAATGTTTTGGAGTTATCTACAAAATGTAAAACTGAACATTCGTAGAATATCTGGAATTTAAAAATGTGATTTTAATAAAAACCGACGGTTTTATTAACCGCGTTTCTAAATTACTCGTGGTTGAAAGTTGTTTTGATAATAGTTTGAGTAAAACTTTTAAATTTTACCAAAATATTATCGACATCGTTGAGACCTTTCGTCGTGTAAGTTAAAACGTTAAGTCAGTGATATGCTACGTTCATCTGTAAATATTTTTAGTTTTGTTAAAATACTTCTTTTGTTGCGTCTTGGTGAGACTGAATCCATTTTAGGTAACCAAAACTGTACGGAAGCGTTTAACCACAGACAAGAAAGTAGGCCACACCCTCAAGGTGTACTCTCTGTCTGTAGGTTAACTAAACAGTTAAGCTATACAACACTAATACAATAATTATCAGCGCAAACAGGCTTGTTCTTTACACTCTAAAATTTAGGGTTTGAATTATGTCTCCTAAGTTTATGAAACAGATAGAATAGATACCTTCATAATGTAACTAATATTTTACAGTACTGTATAACACTTATAATTTATTTTGTTTTACGTATATATCGAAAAGTAATCTAATTGATTGCACTATTTGAATTCTAACAAGGTTTATCAAAACTTTAAGCAACCGGTTTTACTTTGTTTCATCAGCTGTTTTAAATTGTTGACATTGCTAAGTTGTCTTAACCTATACAAACATTATTGTTCATACATTTTGTGTATGTTTTGTAGCAACGTTTAATTATAAAATAATTGTTTATACTTAATATTCTGTCACTTGTCAAGTTTGTTAAAAGAATATTTCATTAACATTAATTTTTTTAGTACCGTTATTCCCCACAAAGAGAATTTCAATTGTCTCACCTTAAGTGAAAGAATTTCTTATTATTGAAATATTCTTTATAATAATATTTGGTAAGTTATATTCTGTAGAACTAGATGATGTTTTCAATGTAAGTTCGTTTAGCTTTAAAGTTTTTGAATACTTGGACAATATAGTTTGTCATGATTCAACTTAGATCCTCCGCTATGCGCTTGTAACTTGTAGTCTATAATCTGATCATGTAATAGATCCAGACCTATTAGAAAGAATTTTAAATAGGCAATCGTTCAAATAATTAATAGTATTTTTCTCTGTTCAGATTCCTCCAAGTTCAAAGACAGTTTGATCACCGTGCATCCAGTTACAGTATCCTCCCCACCCTCTGCTCGGGGTTTCCTGATGCACAATTAATTTCAAATCATCTGCAACTAATATATTCAAACTAAACTTGTTTGCAAACATAAGTGGGCGTCCTTGGTTTGTAAGCGGAAGATACGCCCTAGCGGATGCGTGGGAGGATGACACTCAGGTTGGGACTGGGCCAACAGATTGGCAGACTACCGCTGCCTCGCCTCGTGCCATAATTATAGCACAACTTGGTGTCTAGCTGGAGCTTCCGGAATGAACAGGGCCCACTACTTGACATCTTCATTTATATACTACAGAGAACGAACTCAACTTGCATAAATTGTTGACAAAACTGAGGTTTATTATCTAATTTCCACAGAAGAATAAACGTATTAGGTTACGGCATTAGGTTAAAAAATACCGAATGTCGAAACTATAAAATGTATATTGATCACAATCCCCGAAACAGGTTTTTGGCGATACTGTTTATATGAATATAGACTTAACTTGAACAATCATTCTATGAACAGACGGTCATTATAATAAAACATTTGTTATAGTATGGTGGATGTAAAAACAAAAAATTAAGAAGATCGAATGTTTATTATTATTGTAAACAATAAAATTGTTAAAATTTTGTTTACGTAGCAATGAGTGAAAAAAAATCCACCGCAGTAAGTTTTGTTTTAGATTTGCATATCAATAACAAATGTGTCGACTTGTTTTTTTATTTTGTGAAAAAAATTCAAAAAAGTCGAAATTTGTCAAAATAACTGTGGAAAAATTCAGAAACGTCTAAAATTAAAGTACAGGAACTTATTTCCTCTACGAATTTTCAAAAAAAAAAATGTATTTTCTGAGTTTTTTTGGAAAAACCTTAATGTTGGTCAAACCATCAAGGGTGAAAAAGGCTTTCTACAAACCTGAAATTAGTGTATTGTTGATCTCAAGATAATTATTTACTGTCTCTTGAATTATTATAAATAATATTTTTTTTTACTTAAAAAAAACAAGAAAAAACGAGAAGTAAAAGTAATGAAAAGTAAAAGTGAAACTAAAAATACAAAACAATTTTGTTTGTCATTAAAAAAGGAAAAGGAAAGACAACAAAGTTAACTGTTTTCGAAATATTCGATGTTAAATATCGTAAACGGCAGCCATTTTGCAACGAAATACGATATAATGTTTTGTTTTAGGTAGACGTGTTAAACTTTACATAAAAAAATGTGTATACCAAATCTGAAATCAATATCCAATCTTTTTCAAAAGTTATATGTTTCTATCCAATCAGTTCCGGAAGTTGAGTTGAATAATTTCAGAACACTCTGTATAATTAACATTTTTATAATAACGTATCAATGCAGAGTAACAGATGAAGTTTTATAATAGAGCAGATTAACAGATCAACTAACACTTTTATAATAACGTTTCAATGCAGAATAACAGATGAAGTAACACTTTTATAATAACGTATCAATGCAGAATAACAGATGAAGTAATACTATTATAATAACGTATCAATGCGAGTAACAGATGAAGTAACACTTTTATAATAACGTATCAATGCGAGTAACAGATGAAGTAACACTTTTATAATAACCCTACCTTAAGGTCATTAACTTGATTCGCTTGTGTCTTAAACGTATAATCAGCGTAAATTTTATTTAACGGCGTAAAATTGAGCTGACAGTAATCTAAGTACATTTTTGTATTTCTGAACCGAAATTTGTAATTTTTCATTCGGACTTGTGTCATTAATCTTCAGATTTTATTAAAATTTTAAAGAAATTGAGACAATTTAAAAAAATTAAATTTTTAACAGTCCCGTGGCCAATGTTTTTGGTTTCGAACTGATAACTTAAGATACTGAATTTGTTGACAGATGATGATCTATATGAAATGTTTCGGTCTTTAGTCGTGAGCTAAATTTTATCATGTTTTTTCCTATCACGGAAACTAGCATAATTTTGAGCAATAAAAATAAATTGAAAAAATCCAGAGATATGGCGAATAACAAATTTTCTCACATACCAAATTTGATTAAATCCGATCGACGAAATTGAGCTGCACCTACAATAGATTAAAACTTTTTATACTAGGGAGACCTCAAAATGTATACAGGTGAAGATATATGGGATGAATTTTCGCTCATAACATATAAAAAGTGATAATAAAAATTCGCAGCTGTCAATTTTAAAAAGCTTCTTTTTTCTGGAAATCATTTTTACCATTAATTTGTGCCTAATTTTTATCAAAATCCGTTTAGCAGTTTTAGAGAAAAACTAAACAGAAGGACAAACACAAAGTTCGCATATGATGTTTCCCACAAACATTCTCTCCACAAAATAACAAGCGTAATTAACTGATACTTTACAAAATATGTCGTTTTTTAACGTTTAAAGTACTGTACATGTTTTCAAGTGGTTGTGTTGATATTAGAGTTTTTATGTGATAATTTTATGTAGTTCCTTAGCAGTGGAATGAAAAAAAAAACATCTTTTTGAGGTTTAATCTGATGAAGGTGGCTTGATCCGCTGAAACCGGTAATCCCACAGGATACTTATACAGTGCTTGACGGTAGAAAACAATGTAATTAATTACCCATTTATTATTGATATTGCATTATTGGAAGCTAAATAACATTATGTTTAAATAAAAACAGATTAAAGTTTGGTATGGACGATGTAAACTCGCAGTGCTTAGATCGAATGAAGGTTACATGACCTTTAAGGTAAACATTCAAAGACATACTCAGTTACAAGTGTCGAGTGAAGTTCCTAGAAAGGTTTCATCACAGGTGGTAAATTAACAGAAGTAGGAAGTTGCAGAAAATACGCTAGATGAATGAGAACTGAGTCTGCCGGAACGTACGTCAATCTATGTGTAGGTGCGCAAGTTACCTCAGGCTGATCGATTTGGGCGCGTCGCTAAGTATGACTCATGGACAGGCCTTGTCTTTACATCATGGGTTATGGAGTAGATATTTAATTTCCTATTGATAGTCTTCTATCAGGCCTGATTGTGTAGGAGTGTTCAATAACTAATACCGCGTTCACAGCAGAAAACGAAATTTCTAACATCAAAAAGAGTGAAATTACTTCTATTTTTTATTTAAGTAAGGTAGCCTATCCCTTTTGTATTTTTCTAAACAACCGCCATTTTTTGAATCTGTAGTCTGTATAAGTGCATAAAGTTTATAAGAGATGTTTTATGGTTTTTATGTGGTAGTTTACATTTTTCCACAGATTTTTTAGGTGATCTAAAAGATTTTTGTGGAATTAGGCAAGATGAATAATGAAACTGTGTTTACAGACGTACATTAATAAAACACACAGAAAATCGTCCTTAAGGAAGTTATCATTAAAAACCAGAAATTATTCTAATCTGTTGTATCCACTAGCTTAGCATCATTACACGCGTTGGTAAATTAAAAATAAAAATAGTTTCAAAATGGCGGGAAAATTATATATAAAACAGTGTTGTGTGTAACTTCTCCTTTGCAACGTCACGTAATAGTTTATCGATTACATTCAAAGAAAGTTCTCCCTAGCTGGATCTATACCTTCTACCGGTTATTATCACTCTCTTTCATCTTTCCTGCAAGTCCCTCTTGACCAACTCTTGTTCTTTCCCGACCCTGACGGTGTTAGAGTATTCTAGAGCTGTTAATTTTGTGTTCCTTCAATGGATTGAAACACTCATTACAAGGATAATGAAGGATAAGGAAGACCTACCTAGGAATTGTTTACACCATGCTAAAATCTCTAAGATAATAGAAACCCGTTAGAAAGTACAGTTTAAGAATAGCCCTGACTAACTAAGAAGTCAAGCCGTTTGGCGATACCTTGACTACCCTTTGATTCCATTGTAAAGGGGTCAGAAAAGATGTGGTTTTAATGGGTCGTCATAGGAACTTCCCCACATAACCTTGGAGTGTCTCAACAACGTACGCGAGAGCACGTTTTATTTCGTAAAAAAAAAAAAAAATTTCAAGTTCTTATCTTTATTTTGTATCGTGCTTACGTACATGCCACGACGACGACGACGGACGGATGTCTCGTCTAAAATAACTTTCTCGTTTTCCCGAGGCCATTAAACGTCAAGATCAGTCAAATAATGTATACTGGGTAAGTAATATTGTTTGTAAGTAAACTTCAAAAAACAATACAAATTCCCAATAAATCACGTTAGCATATCACAAGAAGTTAAGAACTAAAAACAACAATAGACAAAGGGATAATATCAACTCTAAGTTAATCTGGTAGCTCATTTTCTTTTTCTTCATTTTTTACATAGGCTAGACAAAGGGATATATCAATTAAAAGTTCATCTAGTAGCTTATTTTCTTCTTTATTATTTTTTTTTACATAGGCTAGACAAAGGGATATATCAACTTAAACTCCACCTGGTAGCTTATTTTCTTCTTCTTCTTCTTCATTTTTTTACACAGGCTAGACAAAGGGATATATCAATTCAAAGTTCATCTGGTAGCTTACGGTCTTCTTTTTATATTTTATATAGACTATACGCAGCATAAAGAAAGTTAAATAATGAATCAAATAAATCGACATAGAGAATTTTGGATACATCTGTTTGTTTTGAAATTAATGTCTGGCAGTGATCTATAACCCAAATGGGTGGACCAATTTTAATCTATTTTAGTATGTGGGCATATTTTGGCCACATGTCAAGAGATTTTCTTCATTTTTTTAAATAGCTGCCATAAGCTATTTATATAAAATTCCGATTTTATTAAAATCAGCTTTAACGATTAATGTTGCTCAAGAACCCTCTAAGGACCCAAATAATTGGTGATAAAACATGGCACAAACTTTCTTACTCACCCATTCCATAACCAAAAAAACCAAACAAACCTAAAATAAAATTTGAACTAAATCAAATAAATCCGATTTTGAGACATTAGGTCTTTTATATCAATCACGTGTCTGGTATCTGGTGTGATAACTCACGAAAGTTTGTGAAAGAGCAGCGAACAGCCGACACACGCGAGACGGGTATCATTTCAAAAATTACTTTTTTGGACTCAGGGAACATCTATCAGCAAAAAACTTGGGCCTAAATTTTTTAACCCATCAAATAACTTTATACTAGGTATGTGTAAGGAAATGAAACCTGAATACACTACGTTAACAAAATATATGATCTAAAGCTTCCCCCCCCCCATAATATGAGAGACAAAAAATTACACGAGTGAGCGAGATTTTTCATAAATCATTAAAAATAAAATAATAATTACGTATATAGGTTGTCCCGTAGGTAAACTGTCAAATTTATCTGATTTTGTGGGTCAGGATAAAGAATTAATGAGAATTAATAATTTTCCGAAAACGTTGTTTCCCAAATATCTGTCAATTTGTTTTTTTTTCTTTCTTTCTTTTTTTTTTTTTTCAAAAAATTATAACTGGAAATGGAAAAGATATTGAGTTCAGATTTACAATACACATTTTGTATGTTACGTTTATTAAGTGTACCGAAAATAAAAACTTTTTTTTTTATATTTTCAACATGGCGGGCGTTTAAAATATTTAATTTCGAATATCTCGAAATAATTATCTTTATACAAAATTCACAAAAGAAAAAAACTTTCATTTTTTAATCACAAACAAAACGGGTTTTTGTATTTTTTTTCTCCGTGAAAGGATAATCGAGTTATTGACAAAAAACAGGACAATAATAATTTCTTGCTAGTTGTTTACAACACCCAATATTGACCTAGAACAAAAATAGTTTGGAATATAAAACAAAGTATTTAGTTTAAAGTATTTTTTAAACATACATTAGAGTTTGAAGTGTCATTGATTTGTTTAATAAATAGAATTTATATTTGTTTTATTTTTTTATATGTGCCGAGATATTTTGTACAAAAAAAAAAAATAGCTATTTTGAAATAGTTACGAAACACATTTGAATTTTTTAAACAATTTAGAACAATGGATTTTAAAATTGTTATTATAAATATTAAAAATACAAATTAATATTTTGGTTCCAGGTCAATCTTGAGTGTTGTAGAAGAAATTATTAGTTTCCTGTTTTATCTCAATAACTTGGTTATCCTTTGACGGAGAAAAAAAATACAAAAACTGTTTTGTTTGTCATTAAAAAGGAAATTTGTTTGTCGAGTAATTTTTTTTCTCTAAAGACTGTATATGTCCTTAGAGAATTTTTGTAAAGTTAATAGTTTTTGAGATATTCATAATGAAATATTTTAAACGGCCGCCATTTTGAAAATATACAAACGCCTTTATTTTCGGTACACTTATAAAAGTAGCATACAAAATGCGTATACTAAATCTGAATTCAATATCTTGTCCATTTGCAGTTAAAAATTTTTTATAACAAAACTCCGGATATCTGGAAAATCTGACCCACTGAAACACCTAAAGTTTGGTTGCTTACTTGCGGGACATCCTGTATATTGACTGCAATTTACAAATAACTACTTTTAAAATAAAATAACCGTAGTTTGAATAAATTAAACAAACGATGACCTAAAGAAGAACATGTTTTCAACAGTCATGGCTGTAACATAGTTACCCATCAGCACCTTACATGTCGATGATTTGTTAGACGAGTCGGTACTTTGTTAGCCTAGGCCTACATCTATGATGAGTTATAGACGGGACGGGTCGACTCAGTGGGTGGACATTTTAGGTTTGGTTGTCGACAAAAAAGGACATGAGAGTCAAACAGGTGAGGCGCCGATGAGGTCATTTTCATCCTTTCAGATTAAAAAGAAACTCCTAAAAACACACTTCCAATTAAGAAGAAGCACTTGTTCGCGGATTTCAATCGAGTCCATAACAGTCGGAACTGGACGACGATGTAAATTTAACATCCAAATATGGGACTGTTTTAATTTGTTCGGAATCGTATTGCCGAGAGGAAGGGATTTTCATTTTATTGCGTATTTTATACTTTGTAACAGAAGTCAAATGAATGTGAAATTGCCAGCGCAATAGTCTTCCTATTATCAACATTTGTAATATAAAATTCTAGTTATAGATAGCCTATCTCATGAAAGCGCTGATATCTAAGGTTACGAATTGTCCAAGAAACCTTCCCATAAAAGTAAATTGGTGACAATTTGGCTCACTGAGCTCGAAAAAGTTCTAAATATTACAATTTCGATTAGATTTTGTTCAATCTAAGTTCGTCAACTGGGTTTTAAGTACAGTTGGATAAGTTATGAACCTGAAAATGTGATAATTTCAAAACTTTGGTCGATTTAAAATAATATTATTATAGATTTTGTGTAGCTAAAACTTTGCTGATACTTGTTTTTTATTGTAAATTAACAAGGTTATTAAGATGAAAAAAAAGGTTAAGAGTGTGTTAAAACCACAAGACTCAGGATAGTTATTTTTATAAACTATTAAGTTTTTTAAGCGGCCTAACGTCAACAAATTACTTTCTTTGTCAAATAAACATATCTATTCGAAATCAGAATAACTTCAAGTTTTATTTGATAAACCACACATAATATTTCCAAAACAATTTATTTCCAAATAAATAGTTTTGCCTCTTAACTACTTTAAAGCAATTTTTTGTTACCGCTATGCTTTTCCTATATGTGGGACAATACAAGTAATATATATGCAAAGTTGAAATATATATGATGTATCGTCTTGTCTGTGTTGACTGATTGCAACTTACAGACAGACAGACAGACAGACACGCGTGAGAAATTATAAGTCCTTGGTTTTACCTACGGACCCTAATAAAAATAAAATGACTTTCATCTTTTAATGGCTATTCTCATACAGATAAAAAATATCGTAGTATACAATCTTCGAATTTATACAATAGACATGAAAAACTATATATACATTTTATATGAAATATTTAGGATACCCTATAGGCACGACCTGTTTTGGGTTCTTCAACAAATTAAAAAAATAAGCAGAATTACTTCTCATTACTTCCCAGAATTAAGATGAATTACTTTCCCATTTTGTTTCTGAAAAACATAATTATTTTTAAAAAACAGCAATAAATAAATGGAATATATTTTTATTTCACTAAAATTTAATAATTACTGAAACAACTGCTAAAATTGTAGGCCTAATCTAAGCGTTACTAAGTTACTAATTAGGCCTTCCAACACTTCACACAACATTACAGGTATAGCCTAGCTAGACAGACATGCAGTCTGTACTGTATACAGCAAAGTGTTGTCATTTACAAATACCAATGCCTCAGAGCTTGCTTTCCTTTCTAAAACCAGTCTTTAGCAAGTCTTCTAATGCAATTAATTGCATATCGAGGTACTTAACACATATTTCCAACGAGAAAACGTTTTATGTATCATTTATTTGAAAGTACATGTCGTAAGAGATTGGCTTACAAGTTATAATAAAGTTAACAATTTATTAAATTGTAAAATCTAATATGCGAAACACGTAACCTAAGTTCAAACTTTAAAATATCTCTTTTACTCTCTCTTTCTCTTATATTTAGAGAGACAGTGGCGGTGCTAAATAGCGGTCTTTTGAACACCCCACCCCACGAAATATTGAACGTTCTCCTCAATAAAATGTTGAATGGGGGCCATAAAACAGTTTGATTACAGACGTAATAAAAACCTGTGTCAAGAGTCTGAAATGTTGCATTTATCAGTCTGAAAAGCTTAACACGAAGTAGTATTTTCACAATACTGAAATTCAATTATTATTTTACTAAGTTTAGGGATTGTCCAGTAGGTGGGATCCTTAGCGCCACCATAACATGGAGAAAAAGTATTTTTATATTGAAAAAATTAATGGTAATATTTTCCTGAATATAGTCTTCTAAACACACCCTTATGGGTTCATTTATAGTGAATACACCCTTTTACAGGTAGTTTGAAGTTAGATCTCTTTCTTTCATCTTTCCTATCATATCTCTCTTGACCAATTTTTGTTCTCTTCAGATCCTGACACTATTAGAATGTTCGAAGGCTAGAAAACGTTATTTTATATTCTTTTCCTCTTTTCCTTAAAAGGTAATGATGACCGAGAGGATTTTACCATTTAAAAACAAGAAAAGAAATCCTGCACATAAAACATCTTATAGGCATTTTTTTAAAAATGAATTATCTATCTGTATGTCCATGAGAAATCTCCTAAACCGGTGAACTCATTTTGTTCAAAATAGACACCAATATGTTTTTTGGTTCCTTAAGCACGTAAAATATAATCGTTTAACTCAAAAATTTGGGTACTTTCCATAAAGCTAAAATAAACTAATTTGTTTCTAAAAATCCTGACCATCAAATTTATTCAAATAGTATTCCCAAAATAAACAAAACGTCCAGGTTATGAGCCCTCCAAATTCCATTCAACAATTATCAGCGACAACCCCTAAAATGAGTCTATAATGGGGTTGTATCTAAAAGAAATTAGTGTGCCAATTTCGATTAAATTTAGATAAAATGTAAAGATTAACAACATAAAGCAAAACACAAAATAGCAAGGGATAAAAAATTGAGGTTTGTAATAAAAATACAACAATATTTCCTTAATGTCAATTGGTAAATATGATTTAGTTTTCTATACCCAATTACTGACAGTTCAAAATGTATATTCTAGACTACTTTCTGGATACGTAATTAATCGGACTACTGTTTATGGTTTATTCATTATTGCAAGTCATAATACTTATGATGAAATCAAGAAACGAAACGGTACAACGGTTATGTAAACAGTAATTTATTAATCCTACGAAATTGAAAAAAAAAAGTTGTAACCGTTGAATATTTTTATTTTTTGGTTAGAAAAAAATCCCAGCAGGACCATTTTAAGTTTTTTTTACAATTGCTTGATATGCTTCATTCACAGAATTAAATTTAACACTTCACAACGAGTGATGTATTCCTAGTCGAAACACCTACGTTCATTCCTTAAGAACCAATACTGTTGCAATACTGTTTTGAATGGCCGCCATTTTAAAACAGATTGTTTTAAATATGTTACGTCGTTCACAAACATTTTATTCCTCAAACGGTTGGTACAGTGCATAACATTTTGTTGTTGTTGAAAGAAAAAAAATTATGTTCATAATCGCTTTTAAAAAACAAGTCGAAGAGAGAGTTAAAGACACTTAGCCTTCGAATGCTCTAATAGCATCAGGCTCGTTGAAGAAGAAGAGTTGGACCATTAAGACCTAAAAGAAAATATGAAAATGAGGGAATCCATCCCAAACTAGTTGAAAAAAGTCGTAGATCCAGATAGTACACCTTGGGATTGCTATTCACTAGTGAGTCCTTAAAGATAAGGGTGTAACAAACGGACGAAATGCCAAGTGTCAACCTCGTTTCACTTGGATAATAAGCCAACTGAGGAAGCAAGATATCTATATACATGCGTTGCTATTGGCGTATAGCGTTTCTATAGAAGTCAAGTCATAAGATTAACTTAATATGCTTAGCCCAAGACCATTACACCCTTCACAATCTGTGACAGTTTGAAATAGTTTATACAAGATTAAACGAGTGGAAAACTCGCTTAACAGAAACGTTATTGAAGTAATAACGTATTCAGATTACTACCAGAATAACCTTTACCATAAGTCTTGTATTAATTAAAATGTTGACAGACACTTGTCTAACAGGTGTGAAATACACAGGCTCTGATAGGATTTCATTTTTCACAAAGAAAATAAATTGCGCAATAATAAAAAGCAATCTAGAGAAAGTTACAGGAATAGACGTAAAAGTCAAACGCGCACATTCGCGGCGTATAATTGAAGACTAGACTTTGGTTTATAGTAATGTTAATGTCGGGTTGCACCTCATTAGGAGCACAACCCAAGTCTAGGTCACACCTGCCTACCGATGGTGATAGAACTTATGATTATCATGTCGTTAGAAAAGTCGAGTCGTTTTCCGTTAAACTATAAAGAGTAATGTTACTAAATATTAAAACAGCTGATTATTGATTCTTGTTCCTGAGAAATGAGATTTAATAGTTTATTATATAACTTTCAAATGCATCAAACAATTTAAGTGAGTTTGGCAACACCTCGCTTGATGTTAATTTTAGCCAATTCAATATACTTTTAATCATAGCTACTGAACATTGTTGAATAGAAATTAATATTTCTATTTTTAAACTTAACACTTTTCGAATGATCATATTTTGTTGTTTACTGCAAACTATTCTGCTTACTGGATTGCCTTACTATCTGCCACAAAAGTTTGTTTTAGTTCAAATATCAATTCAAGATATACTAGAAGAGGTTCATCTATATTACTTATACTACTAAGAAAAATTATTTGTACAACAACAGAAAGAGTTTAAATTTCTGTTGGTTTCGTGATATTAAAATTACTAACCAATGTAACCATTAAAAAGTATTTTTGCTATTGGTTTAATAAGAACGCTTTTTGGTGATCATCTAGGATATTGAAAGGTGTCCTCGACCTAGGGGAGTAAGGGCTTGGCAATCCCAAAAAACCTACCTGGATCTACACCTTTTTTCATGTAGTCTTGTGTTAGTTTCTTCTCTTTCATCTTTCCTATCTCGTCTGTCTTGACTAACACTTGTTCTATTCCGACCCTGGCGCTAGTAGAGTATATTCTTTTGTTCCTTTTTTTATTTTTAACAAAGAGGAATTTGCCACTAAACAACAACAAAATATGAAAGGTGTCCTCATTGAATATGTCATTACTAGTTATGCGCGCATAGATTGATTAATGACAATATTCATTAAATTTTCACAAATTTTTAAAGTCAATTTATTTTAAACAACTATCAGCTTAATATTTGATAATGAAGTTAAGTTTATAGGCTACTTTTGTAACATTTGATAAACATAATTTTTATAAATTAATCTACTTTTGTTAAATGTTGTTATGGTTCAATTTTGACAATTTTTTAATCATTATTCCTGGTTTCATTAAGGTTTTTCATTCATCTTTAGTTAGCGACTTTTTGATTTTGTTCTCGTTTAAAACGCTTTCAATTGTTGTAATTTCTAATATCAATATTTCGTTGAATTGTAGGTTTCAGCATTGAATAAATACTTCAGAGAGTAGGTGATTTCATTACCTCTGATTTTTAATTTTTGCTTATTTTATGAACTACCTTTTCACCGTGATATTAATATTGGCGTTCATATTTCGCGATTATTAACTGGTGGTGTGTTATTAATTTCATTTTCACTGTCAATTACTTACATTTGTTTTAATTACCATTTTAGTTTTGGTCAACTGACGATTTTGTGAAAAATTGTGTTTCATTTGATCCTCTTTTGTTGTTATAAAAATAGCAGCTAACAGGCAAGCAACGAAGTTAGACAATACAAAAACACATCAATTACAACAGCTGATTTTGACCGAGCGGTATTTTGTGTACATGAACGTCAATCAGCTGATTACTTCGGATGTACAAAAAACAACTGTAAGAAAATAAAATTATTATGTGAGACTTGATATATGATTATTAATTCAGTAGAGAAGTGTAATTCCGATTGATTTTGAGTGCCGAGTGACTCCAATCGCGTTGGAATTCCTGCCCTGGAAAATTAATGATGGGTGCTGTAAATAACCGTAACTAGTTGAAATATAGAGAATAATTATTTTGAGAAGAGTGGCATGCGAGAGGCTCTTCTGATCTACTGGCATTTTGTTCAAATATGTGCGGCATTGTGTTCGCCGTGCACGCGCCGTGTGTGTGTGTGTGTGTGTGTGTGTGTGTGTGTGTGTGTGTGTGTGTGTGTGTGTGTGTGTAGTGTGTGTGTGTGTGTGTGTGTGTGTGTGTGTGTGTGTGTGTGTGTGTGTGTGTGTGTGTGTGTGTGTGTGTGTGTGTGTGTAGGTGTGTGTGTGTGTGTGTGTGTGTGTGTGTGTGTGTGTGTGTGTGTGTGTGTGTGTGTGTGTGTGTGTGTGTGTGTGTGTGTGTGTGTGTGTGTAGGTGTGTATGTGTGTGTGTGTACCGTGTAAGCGCGCGCGCGCGTGTGTAAATGTGTGGTACTTTTGAAGCTTATTTTATTTTATAATATTTGGTTATGACACAGTTATCTCAACTTTTTGTATAAATTTGCACTTTTTTTTTGTTAATTATTATTGTTCCATATATACAGAGTGTTCACAAATCTCGTTTTAAAACTTCAGCAGCTTATTCCTTACATCTAACCTAATGAACAAGTTAATATAAACATATTAAATAAAATACATAGTTTTATATCTAGCTGCCATTTTGTGTTTTTAACAAAACTATTAATTATATTTTTAACGGGATATAATATGGAGTTCAAATTATTCATGCTACTTTGTGCTATAAAGACCCAATCTGAGAAAAATAATCAACCGATTTCTTTAATTCATTAAAAAATGGCGGCCACTTTAAATGTTTACCATCGAAAGAAAAACCTGTTCATTTTACAAAGAAATATAAAAGAGACAAAAAGTTTTCTCTTTAAAACGACAAATAAAAGATTCTCCTTACTTTTTGTTTTGTACGTCACAGGCTAATCGAGTTATCAACATAATTTTTCTTGGTAGTTGTCTATCAATCTAGCTTATACAATCTAGGCTATTCAGAATTAAATACAAAACTGAATAACTCGGAGAAAATATTCATTCTAGGCTAATCTTGGGTATGGTAGACAACTACCAAGAAATTATGTTTGAAATCAGTTTTTGTCGATAACTCAATTATTATTTAACGTACAGAAAAATATATAAAAAAAATTATTAGTCGTTAAGAAAGGAAACTTTTTCGTAAAATGAACGGTTTCGAGACATTTTAAATTACCACCATTTTGAAATGGGTAAAGGGAATCGGTTGATAATTTTTCACAAATTAGGTCTTTATAGCACTTAAGTATCATGCAAAATGTAAACTCTGTATCATTTACAGTTTGGTAGTCTGTAACAGTTTGTTAATCTGTAACAGTTTGGTAATCTGTAACAGTTTGGTAATCTGTAACAGTTTGGTAATCTGTAACAGTTTGGTAATCTGTAACAGTTTGGTAATCTGTAACAGTTTGGTAATCTGTAACAGTTTGGTAATCTGTAACAGTTTGGTAATCTGTAACAGTTTAGTAATCTATAACAGTTTAGTAATCTGTAACAGTTTGGTAATCTGTAACAGTTTGGTAGTCTGTAACAGTTTGGTAATCTGTAACAGTTTGGTAATCTGTAACAGTTTAGTAATCTGTAACAGTTTGGTAATCTATAACAGTTTAGTAATCTATAACAGTTTGGTAATCTGTAACAGTTTGGTAATCTGTAACAGTTTGGTAATCTGTAACAGTTTGGTAATCTGTAACAGTTTAGTAATCTATAACAGTTTAGTAATCTGTAACAGTTTGGTAATCTGTAACAGTTTGGTAATCTGTAACAGTTTGGTAATATATAACAGTTTAGTAATCTATAACAGTTTGGTAATCTATAACAGTTTAGTAATCTGTAACAGTTTGGTAATCTATAACAGTTTAGTAATCTATAACAGTTTGGTAATCTATAACAGTTTAGTAATCTATAACAGTTTGGTAATCTGTAACAGTTTGGTAATCTGTAACAGTTTGGTAATCTGTAACAGTTTGGTAATCTGTAACAGTTTGGTAATCTGTAACAGTTTAGTAATCTATAACAGTTTAGTAATCTGTAACAGTTTGGTAATCTGTAACAGTTTGGTAATCTGTAACAGTTTGGTAATATATAACAGTTTAGTAATCTATAACAGTTTGGTAATCTATAACAGTTTAGTAATCTGTAACAGTTTGGTAATCTATAACAGTTTAGTAATCTATAACAGTTTGGTAATCTATAACAGTTTAGTAATCTGTAACAGTTTGGTAATCTATAACAGTTTAGTAATACATAACAGTTTGGTAATCTGTAACAGTTTGGTAATCTGTAACAGTTTGGTAATCTGTAACAGTTTGGTAATCTGTAACAGTTTGGTAATCTGTAACAGTTTAGTAATCTGTAACAGTTCGGTAATCTGTAACAGTTTGGTAATCTGTAACAGTTTGGTAACCTGTAACAGTTTGGTAATCTATAACAGTTTAGTAATCTGTAACAGTTTAGTAATCTGTAACAGTTTGGTAATCTGTAACAGTTTGGTAACCTGTAACAGTTTGGTAATCTGTAACAGTTTGGTAATCTGTAACAGTTTGGTAATCTGTAACAGTTTGGTAATCTGTAACAGTTTGGTAACCTGTAACAGTTTGGTAATCTATAACAGTTTAGTAATCTGTAACAGTTTAGTAATCTGTAACAGTTTAGTAATCTATAACAGTTTAGTAATCTGTAACAGTTTAGTAATCTGTAACAGTTTGGTAATCTATAACAGTTTGGTAATCTGTAACAGTTTGGTAATATATAACAGTTTAGTAATCTGTAACAGTTTAGTAATCGTACAAAAATTCGACCTCCGTTTTTTGAAGGATCTTAACGTTTCATGACTTCAGGAAACCAAAAAAGTGATTTTCGACATGCCGTCCGTCGTCTGTACGTAAGCACGATAGCGCCCAAACAACTAATATCGGAACAAGAAATGTCGTGTAGGGGACTAGAGTAAGCTCATATAGAATTCTATAGAAGTTATGAAAAATTGAATTGAAAATGTCGAAATGGCGGCCATTTTATTTTTTATTCATATCTTTTGTTTTATTAACTTAACACACTAAATTAGATAGAAGTTTACATGTTAAAGTTCAATTATGCATGTAATGGTGTCTTTCTAACATGATGACAAATACCAAAGTTATTGTTAAAATGTAATATTTGTTTAGTTTCGAGATTCTGACACGAGGGAAGCGAAGCGAATGTAAACTTTTAAATATTTACACATCTACGAGGTCTATTAGAGTCTGGCCAACGTCATTCCAGTAGATATACACAAATACGAGGTTCAGACAACTTTTAGACATTTAGAGGATCTACTTGTATTATATTGTATGATTGGAGTAGGTCAGTACCATGATGGCGCCCATTAATTTGTAAGATTTGTGTATATGTAACAACTGAAGTCATTGAAACGTCGTAAAGTGTTTATTGTGAAAAATTGTGTTATATTTCATTTGTTGATAATACAACAAACAGGTGTGTTTTTTATGGAATACGATATTATTTATTTTTTCACAGTATGACTGTTTTTTTAGCAAATCACTTGTTGGGAATATTTTTGTGATTGGACATTCACTCTACAATCACTACATTCACCATTACCGTAAAATCACCCTTAATTTCCTCACTAAAAGTTATTTCTAACTGTGTTTGGAACTGCATCTAAATGCTGATTGTATCGATGGATTGACAACCCTCGTCAGTCAAGTGGCCACCACCTATCATCCCCTTTGTCCTACGAGAAGGGAAGACTTCTCAAGTGTTGGCAGATGAACTTTTGTTTCGTGTGGAGCTCAGTTTTAAGATAGACGCATGCGCGTACAACCGTTTATTTGTTTCTAATTTAAACTTTACAGAAACAAATAATATTGAACATAGTAAAAGTGTCAACATATAAAGGTTTAACTAAATAACACTACAAGAATCGCTCAATAATCCTGGAAGTAAATATTAAACATGGTCAAGTTTCTGTTGTTATATTTTTGGTTAATAGCTCTGAGGGAGTGAAATATAATTTGTGATTTGATATCAGTGAATCTTTTCTCTATGGTGTGTATTTATAGTTAAAATCCTTGAATATTGGACGACCCTATTTCTTGATTTAAGCAGTGACATATTATTTCTAAGTGTATAAGATAAAATATATACTGTCTTAGCAAAGTCCCTCACCTTAAATTATGTATATAAAGATATCAAAAGTGTCAACATATAAAGGTTTAACTAAATAACACTACAAGAATCGCTCAATAATCCTGGAAGTAAATATTAAATATGGTCAAGTTTCTGTTGTAATATTTTTGGTTAATAGCTCTGAGGGAGTGAAATATAATTTGTGATTTGATATCAGTGAATCTTTTCTCTATGGTGTGTATTTATAGTTAAAATCCTTGAATATTGGACGACCCTATTTCTCGACTTAAGCAGTGACATATTATTTCTAAGTGTATAAGATAAAATATATAGTGTCTTAGCAAAGTCCCTCACCTTAAATTATGTATGACATTTTGGGACTGTTAACTAGGCCACCTGAAGTTTTGCACCTTCCCCTAAAGGAGAGAAATTTTGAGGTACTCGAAATTTTCAAATAAGAAGCTATTTCTTGCGAAATGTCAAACTAAAGGACATAAAAAGACAAAATTAATGATACTCACGAAATATGTTTTTGGATGACCATAACCAAAACGGCGGCACAACAATATTTGAGATTTTAAAATTGTGCAATCGCTAAATAAGTGAAACCAGAACACTAAACAGTTTTAGGATGTTCACTAGACTAATTTGAAATGAGCATTCAACGTTCAACTGAACTTTACCTGTCAACTAAAAGCGTGGTCCTTTTTGGTACACTCAAAATAAAAATAAAACCACATCATGTGACGTATAAAATTAAATTGTTTTTTAAGGTAAAACTAATAGAACCAAGAGATTTTACTTTTAACTTCATTATAAATGTTATTTCAAAATGTGTATCACATTTTCAAAAAATGTATTGTATTTTTACAGTTAGTATAAGAGTTACATTTTTTATCCACAGTTGATTTGTTGGGGTTATTTAGATTACGTGTTCAAACGAAATGTAACTATCAAACTAACTGTAAAAATACAATATGATTTTTTTTTTTTGAAAAATCCCATACACATATTAAAATGACTTTTTTCAATGCCGGCATTTAGAATATCTTAGCTCCCTTGCACATTAACAATAAGCCCGCCAGATAAACCGTTAACTTTTGGGAGAAGTAAGCATTAAATCACAAATATAGACTGATAGTGTATGTACAGTAAAGTCGTTCACTATTCCGAGATAACAAATTCAGAAACAATCGTCACTCATTAACAATAAGCCATATAAACTGTTTAGTTTTGCGAAATGTAAGCAATTAATCACAACACAACATGAACAACCACAAATAAAATAAGCACTATATAAGTTAACCTGAAAATAATTTAAAACAGCTGTTGTAAATTCTGAAACAAAATAAAACGTATTTCAGTATTTATAACAGCTGTTTCAAATTATTTTTGTTTTGAAACACGTTATTTACCCATAATTTATATTCTATTTAAATGATAAATTTATTATAAAATAAGTGTTTCAAAGAACAATGAATAATTTTCGGCGAAACTCCAGGTAACATTGTTTAATTTAACACCTCAATCATTAAAATCGGTCTTATAGAGAAGAAATGCGCGACTGGCGCAGAAATTCCTTAACGAATTTAATATAAGAATATGTACTTTTTTTTTTTAGTGTTTTAAAATCTGAACCACAGCTTTCAGGAAAAAGATAGAAGGTGCTATTTAAGTATGTTGGACCTAAAAACGAAAGATGGAAAAATAAATACAATTTTAATTCCGGTCCTTACTGATGAGGTGATGGTTGAAACGACAGCCCCGTTACTTGTCTCCGAGCCAACATAAACTAGGAAATCCCTTTTCTAGACGGAGAAAGATCAGAAACAAATATTTACAAAAATTATCAAATCTGATTTTACACGTTAGTTAGATAATTAAAAAAAATATATGAAACTTCATATATAAAATACTTCAAACATAGTTTCCTTATTATAAAATCAAAATGCAAGTAACATTATGCTGGGCAATGATATCACTTTACCCCCCCCCCCCCACATACACACCAATTCACTTAGACAAACACAACTAACAAATAATATTTTAATTTTCTTTAAATATAATCAAAGCGTTTAAATTTAATCAACACGTCAGGAATATCCTTGAGTAAAATATTGCCCAACATAATGACTCTTTTCAAAAGTAGAGCAAGTTATTACTATAACTCTGGATAACGTTTTATAATCCTCTTTCGGAAATAACAAATATTCTTTTGAAAGTTTCAGGAGTTCACTCAAATGCTACGTCATAAAAAGTGTTTTATATTTAGTGCTCGAGTACTTTGGCACTTCCAAGAGTAACCTAACAGTATATCGGTGCCGGTACCGGCAGACTCCATTTCAATTGTTTGATATTAATTATGTATTTTTCTGATCTGTTAATTTAGTAATTGTTTAACACGTGTACAGTACTTGGCGTTTGAATTAAAACTTTTGTAAAATTTTTAATTAAATTCTGACACGATACGTGTTTATTGAGACAATTATTCTACTTACAAGAATCTGAATACCACGGTGTAAATCCATCCCATTTATCCGCATTCACAGGTAGAAGAAGAACAACAAGAAGCAAAGAAGGTATCATATTGGCTGTGGCACACCCCCCGTGTGTCCGGACACCTACACACTTCCGTTCTTACTGACAATGACCTTGGCCACACTGGGTTTCCATGACGGACCCGTAATTAAAATCACAGCACTACACTCAGCCTTATTTGGTTGCCATGGTCACACCTGTCCGTGCGGACTTTGGAAGACACTATGATTAGGAGCCAGAGAACATTGAGCTGTGGATGTTGTAAATATATAACAAAAAGTTGTAGTTAAAAATCAGTTTTGTTCCGGTTCGATGTAACAAAATATTTATATGTTTTTGTATAAATAGTAAATTGTCTTCGCTACTATATATTAAATTCTTTATGTTTGCTTGTGTATTATCAATTAATTCAAATTATTTCTATGACTGTCAGCTTTTTAAAAAATCTTTTTTTTTTCAAAATTTGTAAATTTAAATACGAAATAATCGGAACTTTAAAATGTTCTGACTATCATTATTATCAAATTAAACTAAAAATAAAAACAAACTTAAAAATAAACAATGTCTACACATTAAATAAAAAATTTAAAAAATTGAACAGGGGGAAATCACAACCACAAATATTAGTGTATTATCGTAACACCAATACTTTTCCACTAGAGCACATGAACTCCAAGTCGGCCTATCACAACGGTATCCGTCACGACTACTCACAACAATGCACCGAACACGACTGAGCAAGGCACCGTAGTCGTAGCAGGTAGACTAGACACACCCCTCACACACACACGCACCTATAACGTACAACTCTAGTTATTAATAAAGTTTCAGCTTAGATCATAACAGGTTGCCTAAACTTTATTCCATTGTCACGTTTAGTTAAAGATAAGTGTTTGGGATTACATTGTTTGTTTTCGACTTTTATTGTATTGGCAATGAAGCAATGAAGTCAATATTTATTTTTGTTGAAATTTCATTGGGAACGGTTTGAAAGTTTAGGGATAGTTTTTAAGATTATTTTAGTTCGTAAAGTTGGTAGAACTTAGACAATTATTATTGAAAGTAAAATTAAAGAGCATTTTTTTAAATGTTTAAAACTGTACATAATATGGATCAAAAAATTGCTAGTTATTGCAAGACGAAAAAGATTTTGTAGTCTATATAACTAGCAAGAGTAAAACACAATAAAAAAAGGAGGAATCAAAAGAAATGAAAGATATATAGTAAAAACAAAACAACAAGCAAACAGAAAAGTCACACAACTAATTCCTATAAGTTTTGTATTAAAAAAAAGTACTGGGTGTCAGTACAGGGCGAAAAACGTCTAGGTGATATTTTTCTAACTAGATGAGAACAAATTAAAGAGAAAGGAGAAAGGCGAGAGATGCAACTAGCAATAAAGTAAAATTTAAAAACTATAAATTAAATCAATTACTAAGGTATATCAATAAATATAAATTCTTAAACTTTACAAAATTGTAATTCAAATTTTTCAAAATTATGTATTAAAAAAGTACTAATACTTGTCAGTAAAAAAAAAAAATTATAAACAATGTTGATGATTAGCTTATTATTATTTTTTAAATCTAAGTTGAGAACAAATTAAAAAGAAGGAGAAAACAAACAAAAGCAAGAGATACAACTAGTAATACAATAAAAAATATTTAAAAAAATTTAAAACTAGGAAATATAATTCTTTTAATTATTTTAAATTTTAATTTCAATCTTTCAAATCATTAAATATTTTTTACATGAGTCACATTAGTTGTTTGTTGACAAAAAGTTTTAGGAGTTTACCTATCTGTTCGAAGGTTAACAAATTAAAAACCAAGGAAGAAAACAAACCAAAGAAAGAGATAAAACAGCTAGTACCATCATTGTATTACTTGTATTAAATATATCCGTTTTCTATAATATTTTATGTTTCTGCTAGAATTGTCTTAATTAGGTTGAATAGAACTCTTATTATTACAACTCTTATAGAATACAACATCTTATTATTACTAGTTAACACATTTCGGAGTACTTCCATCTTCAGAAACTACTATGGAAACTACTAACTTGGAGCAGAACAAAAATTAAAATTAAATGAAAAACGTAATAAATAAATAAATAAACAATAATATTTCAAATAATAATAAATCAAATAATTAAAAAATAAATAAAATAAAAATATTAAAAAATCATACATGAAAAAACAAAATCCCTTTTAAATTATAACAAAAAATAGATACTTCGCAATTATGGTTTAAATATAACAAACTCAAATGTGAAAGAAAGTATCACAGTGTAACCTGTCAAACAATACCAGTAAGATTAGTTATATTGGCGTCTAGGTTAATTATTAACACGAGAAAAGGAGATTTTATGACAGAGTCTTCCATATTTAAAATGTAACCAGTCAACTAACCATATGATTGATGCGATCATGAGCATACAAACAAAGTTCTTAGAATTGAATTTGTCAGTATTATTTTGTCGAAAGGGAAGTTTCACGTATAATTAAGAATTAAACAGGTCTCGGCAAGATTGATGTATGATATCGTTGGATATTATGACGTCACAACAATTACTACGAAAAATTAATTATTAACATTTTTCATCGTAATTAACGTTTTAGAAAATTGATAATATACGAAATTGTTGTTAAACAAGTTGTTGTTGTTGTTGTTGTTTCCAATGGCAGACTATGTGAGAATCAACCCATGAGTCTCCTGGCATCCCAGTACTATTTAGGAAAATTCTTCGAAAACTGATGCTCAGAACCAAGCCTGGGGCACCTCAAAAGATGTTCCCTGTTCATTGGCTTCCCCGTTTGTCTGCACAACACACAAAGATCGGAGTCCAGGACATGGATCCTCTTCAAGTGGGCCGCCAAACAATCATGTCCCGTGCCAAGGCGTAGATATGCAACATCCTTTTTCGTAGGCTTGTTCTTGGTTGTGTTGCCATTCGTTCTCTATACTCTTCCACCTCCTCTAACTTCCCAAGGCTCGTGCTTCCTTCAGAAATTCCTCTTGTGTTCCATTGCTGATTAGTCTTCTAGCTGAATCCAAGTTCAAGGATTTGTTCCAATGAAGCAGGTTAGATCCCTTCTTAGCAAGGACATCCGCCATCACATTCCACGTTACTCCAACGTGAGAAGGCACCCACTGGAAATGGATCGTCTTTCCCAGTCTTTCCATCTGTCTGATGGCAGTTCTGTTGTTAAACAAAGGGGTTTATATTTGACTCAAATCGATCGAAAAATGAATGCCTTGTCGATGGCCGTTCATAAACGTATATTCTTGTATATTACATTCCGATATTTTGGCATGTATGATACCAACATACATGCCAAAACATATATGCATTGTTTTTTTACATACGAGCTGGTATAAATGAAATATCCAACTATCTTCACCTCTAGACAAGACGCGAGAGTCAGTTAATTTTCATAAATAAATATTTGTATACAAGTGTCAGAAAATCAGAATAACAATATTTGATCCATAATGTCGATTTCATTTAATAAACTGCGGACAAACACTGAAAATATTCTTACAATCGAAATACTAACCTAACACAATTATTCATCATCAAAATTATCAGTTCGGTAGTGTAAATCAATCATAGCCTCCATCTTAGTTTCTGTAGAATATTTTAATTTGTGCATTTCACTTGTACCAAAAAACACAATAATTAAAAGATGAAATTAAGTTTAAATGGAATGTGGTGACTGCTCGTTTTTGTTTTAAATTGAGTGGTAATTTTGTATTAATTACATTTTGCACACTAGTTCGAGTAATTAATCTTTACATCAATATAGCAAAATCGGTAGTGCTGATGTTGAGAAATTACGTCTTATATAATGGCTGATTTTGTTTACAAATAAATAACGAAGCAGGATTACTGGAGAGATGTTACCCTGCGGGGATTATTTAAGTGAGTACGGGCTGGACAACTCCGAGGGGACCTAGCGGGATCTGCACCTATTCCATGTATTCTTGAGTTAGATCTCTTTCATCATTCTATCAGGTCTCTCTTGACCAACTCTTGTTCTTTTCTGACTGACGCTAATAGAGTATTCGAGGGCTGAGGTTATTTTACGCTCTTTTATTATATTTTTTTACACCACAATGATGACTGAAAGGTTTTGCTTTTAAAAACAAGAAAACAATTTAGAATGACACATCGTGACTCTATGTTGTTTTCTTCCAGAAGCTACCCCAGAATTTTGATTCTTCAAAAATTGAATAAAAGTCTCAAAATGTTGCCAATACATACCCACAAAATTAGATTAATACCCCTCGACGCATTTGGGCTGTACAGAACTGTATCCACGACAGACCGATATCATACTCAAAACCAACCAGAGGACTTCAAAACATACATTTCCGCAAAAACTTGTCACCGGTTTTTCGACCTATCACATAATTTTTCCTATACTATTTACATCTTAGATAGTAAAAGTTCAATAAGAAAATTATAGTTTTTCGAAATTATCTTTCCTTACAATTCAAGTTTGTCGAATATTATTAATCATTTACCGACTTCATTCGTTTGGTAAAAACCATATTGAAATGTTAAAAAGAAAAAAAAGAAGGATTCTTGAAAAGTAGGTTCCCAGAAACGTTTTACTAAAACCTGTTTTATATTAAAAATCCAACCCTTCCCTAATTTTAAATTATTCCAAAGAACAAAACAACCATGAAATTTAAACGAACTATATAACAAGACCTCTTTATGTTACATAAATTACATAAAATATTTCTATAATTAGATGTAAAACAAGCAGGCCTACTGTACTACTGGAATTTCTAATCAACATATTGTGTCAAATATTTTGTGTTGGTTTCTAAACAACTTCCAACCTAGTTAGCATCATTCTTCACGCTACTTCAAACACCCTTTGAGTGGTCGGACGTGACTGTGGGGTCCTAAAGTCGACCTCGACTTGCCCTCGGCACTAAAAACAAAGGGAATTGAACGGACTACAAAAGCTCATAAACGTTTTATTGTTTTAATTAAACGTACGGTTATTGTAAAACACTGGTTTAACATTAATGTACAAAAACATAACACGTCATGCACGAAAGGTTAACAGACCTTATAATTGATTATTAACTGAAAACATTAAATATTTTTTATTTCGTTATAAATAGGTAGTACTGTATAGACAGTTATGTGAATGGTCAAAAATTGATGACGAATTTTTTGTTTGCGGATATGTCAGTTGTGAGGTGTTTTGAGTTAATAAAATGATTATTGGAAGAAAAAATAAATAAACAATAAAAAAATATGAATGGAATGGAATGTTAAGATTAATGACCCAAATCGGTGTACACAATTGTAATTAAAAATAAAAATAATAATAACTGGTACAAAATTGTAAGTAAAAATAAATGACCTTTACAAAATTTTAAGTGTAAAATAAAGATCGTGTAAAAATAAATTACCGTGTATAAAATTGTAAGTAAATAATAAATGACCGTTACAAAATTGTAAGTAAAAAAATAAATGACCTTTACAAAATTGTAAGTAAAAATAAATGACCGGTACAAAATTGTAAGTAAAAATAAATGACCTTTACAAAATTTTAAGTGTAAAATAAAGATCGTGTAAAAATAAATTACCGTGTATAAAATTGTAAGTAAATAATAAATGACCTTTACAAAATTGTAAGTAAAAAAATAAATGACCTTTATAAAATTGTAAGTAAAAATAAATGACCGGTACAAAATTGTAAGTAAAAATGAATGACCTTTACAAAATTTTAAGTGTAAAATAAAGATCGTGTAAAAATAAATTACCGTGTATAAAATTGTAAGTAAATAATAAATGACCTTTACAAAATTGTAAGTAAAAATAAATGACCGGTACAAAATTGTAAGTAAAAATAAATGACCTTTACAAAATTTTAAGTGTAAAATAAAGATCGTGTAAAAATAAATTACCGTGTATAAAATTGTAAGTAAAAATAAATGACCTTTACAAAATTTTAAGTGTAAAATAAAGATCGTGTAAAAATAAATTACCGTGTATAAAATTGTAAGTAAATAATAAATGACCTTTACAAAATTGTAAGTAAAAAAATAAATGACCTTTACAAAATTGTAAGTAAAAATAAATGACCGGTACAAAATTGTAAGTAAAAATAAATGACCTTTACAAAATTTTAAGTGTAAAATAAAGATCGTGTAAAAATAAATTACCGTGTATAAAATTGTAAGTAAATAATAAATGACCTTTACAAAATTGTAAGTAAAAAAATAAATGACCTTTACAAAATTGTAAGTAAAAATAAATGACCGGTACAAAATTGTAAGTAAAAATAAATGACCTTTACAAAATTTTAAGTGTAAAATAAAGATCGTGTAAAAATAAATTACCGTGTATAAAATTGTAAGTAAATAATAAATGACCTTTACAAAATTGTAAGTAAAAAAATAAATGACCGGTACAAAATTGTAAGTAAAAATAAATGACCGGTACAAAATTGTAAGTAAAAATAAATGACCTTTACAAAATTTTAAGTGTAAAATAAAGATCGTGTAAAAATAAATTACCGTGTATAAAATTGTAAGTAAATAATAAATGACCTTTACAAAATTGTAAGTAAAAAAATAAATGACCGGTACAAAATTGTAAGTAAAAATAAATGACCGTGTACAAAATTGTATGTAAAAAATAAATGACCTTTACAAAATTGTAAGTAAAAAAATAAAGATCGTTTAAAAATAAATTACCGTGTACAAAATTGTAGGTAAAAAAGAAATGACCGTCTACAAGATGTAATTAAATAATAAATGACCTTTACAAAACTGTAAGTAAAAAAATAAATGACCAGTACAAAATTGTAGGTAAAAAATAAATGACCGTCTATAAGATGTAAGTAAAAAATAAATGACCGTGTATAAAATTGTAAGTAAAAGTTCGATTTTATTCAATAAGTTTTACACTGAGATCATGCTTACGGTTAGCCAAGTTTAGACCCTACTTAAACATTTAAATATGATTTATTTTAATTTTTCATTTGCAACGTTACGTTTTATAAAAAGATAGTTAATTAGTCAGATTTGTCCTATTTTATTTTTAGACATGCACTTCAAGGATACTCTGCAATGTCTGCAAGCTTAAAACAATGATTTAGAAATTGAAGTTAAAAGGAACAAAATATCAAACGTGTTGCCTTGCAACAAAGGTTATTTCCTTTCCAGATGGTCGACAAATTCCATGGTTTGCAAGTACTCCAGCCTCAGTCTGGATTCTGGGAACAAAACGAGCGGCACCGATTCCAAACAAGGACAATGCAACCGATAATTTCTCGGCTCGGTATGTCGCTACATTAAATTTGATCGTCAACGGCGCTTCTAGACTAAACTTTTTGACAAGTGGAATTTTTACAAAACAGCCGTTGCTCCTTAATTTGAGGCGTGTGTTGTTCCAAAATCAGCAAAAACAACAATTAAAGATCATTTAAGAAATAGCACCAGAGAGATATTTAAAAATTGTTTTCGTTCCGAGATGTTAATGTCATGAATGCTGTTTTCGTGGATTGCCTTCAAGTTACGTTGGCATTTCTTGAACTTTTCTTTCCCACGGATGGAGTTGACATAAATATCTACAATTGATTGTTATTTTAATTTGGTCTCTGCAAAATTTGCGAAATGTGGTTCTCATTATAACTTCGACGTATCAATAGCCGTTAAGTATTTGATCGGTTCTCAATATTCTCCTTTTAATTCCTTTACTTTATAAAGGATTTTATCACGCAGAATGTTTGACCCAGAACAAGGTTTTTTATCTGTTTGAGGACCTACAGGACAAGACAAGAAGTATTTAGATATCTATACAATGTTTATGAAATCACTTATTTTAAATACATAATTATCTGACCGGATAAATTTAGGTAACAGTTGTTCTAGTGATATTGTTTAAATGAGATTGTTATATAAATACCAAATGCAGTGGAAAATTTTTTTAAAAAATCACGGTTGTTTTCATTATGTAGGTTCAATATTTTCTCGTTATTTTGTAGATTTTATTAATAAGCTAAATCTATTGAAAAGCCGCCATAATTAATACGATTAACGGTTTTTGAATAATAGTAAAAAATAAAAAAATTAATTCATTAAAAACATTTTAAAAATAAATAATTTATAATAATAATAATAATTCCGGCTTTTAAACTGACTAAGGCACATATAATTACAAAATCTCTTTCTTCTAATTCCAAAATGAAACACTACAACACAGTGAAAAGGCCAAAAGTCCTCTATGCATCTAAAACCGAGACATTAACGACAAATTAAAAAACAAGATAGAAAATAAATAGACAAAACTTTGGTCCAGAACAATAAAAGAAAACTAATGTCGTAGAAAGTACTACACAAGAAAATATAGAAATTTTTCGAGTCTATAAGAAAAAGGAGAATAAATTTTTACAGCTACATTAAAAGAATGAATGAAAACAGTCACCTATCAGATTTTCGATAGTTTCATGAACAGAAAAACAATAAATAAACTGTTTAAGAACACACTAAAGATATAAAAGAACTAAAGATCCAAGAACAAAGTATCCTAGATAGAATGAAATGTGAAACATTTTGAAAAATTGAAAACTACGATTTCAAGAGAAATTATTACATAAAGAGGTCGTAAAATGTCAGAAGAAAATAAAATTGCCGCCTCTACAAGAATGAAAGAATATTGAATGAAGAAGAAAGAACGAAGACACACAAAGAAATAACTTGATTTAAAGTAACTTCAAGAGAGTGAAATAAAATTCTAGAAACTTGTACTTATCTGAATTATTATGAAATTAATAATTTATTTGAGTTTAATTAAGGGACTGAGCTCAATTGTAATCGTTAACGGAGATGCTTACAAAGTTCCTCAAATTGTGACATAACCTCTAAGTCTAAATATAATATATATATAATGATTTGTAAAGTAAATATTTTAATGATGCTGAGTTCTAATTTGACATGTTGACAAGTGCTTGGCATCCAAGTTTCAAAAATACATTCAGAATTTTCAAATAAGAATTTTGTCAATTCATATATTTAAATCACACCACTCGAGGCCAAATACCCTATATTGATTTAGTTTGGTAAAATAAATAAAATGTATGGACAATAATTACCATAAATAAACTTATTAAGGTTACTGGGATTAAACCATATATTTTACACAAGTAATTATGTAACTAAATAAATCATGAAAAAAAAAATAATTGATTTTCTGAATAAATTTGTACAGCTATAGATTAAAAAGAAAAACTATTTAGTTCACCATTCTTTCATTACGAGTCAATAACTTTCTACGGCGACATTATATCATAGAGTCGAATCTCATTTACACTGGTAAATAACAGTGTAATAATTATAAAATAGAATCACTTGGTTGGAAACGTGCTGGCATTAAGAGAGATGGTGTGCCTCAGGGTTCTGTACTGGACCCATTACTGTTTAGTATTTACATAAATAACGTAACCGACAATATTGACACGTTCAAAAGCCCATTAAATACGCGGGACGACTTGTATGTTTATTTTCATCTTTAAACGTTAGAATCAGCTAATGCTGTTCTAAAGATGAAAAATAGTGTCCATTTGTAGCATAAAGACAAAACATATCTCAATTCCAAGTCGGTTCTTGAAACGTTTTAGTAAAATTTGACTTGTGTGACGGAAGACATTGCTTTGTTGTATCATACAACTACGAGATTAATGGTTTCTGGTGATTGAAGATACTTTGGTCTGGACTGACAAATAGGGTGCTGAAGATAATGGACGGCGCATCTGGTTCATCTTAGCTTTCTGGTATATAATTCCCAACAAGAAGTTTTTAGAAGATGGCAAACACTATTTTAAAGATTTATAAATACTTGTGGTAATCGCTGTGAATATGAAAAATATACTGGATTAACACTACGGATCAAGATCAAGATTACGGTAAGCAGAAGATAGAGAGGAAATCGAATCGCTCATCAGTGAGGTGGACACGAGTATACGGTTTGGAAGAAAAAGGTAGGTACAGCATCCTCAAGGTAGGAATGTGTCTGGGGTGGAGAGGAAAAGAGGGCGCCCCACACTTTGTTTGCTGCGTTTACTTTCAACGGTACAACCCCAATAAAAATATAGACCTCAAATGCTTCTGTGTAAACGCGTACCCTACTTTCGTTCCTTTCGGTGTAAATAAGAATAAAACGTTTACAAAAGTCTGTCACGAAGTTGTAACTTTAGGAATTAAATGTAGCTAAGCAGTAATTTGTGTACCTAGTTTTCTTGGAATGTGTTGTAGCGTCAAGTCGGGCTATGGAAGCAAGTAGAAGGGAGGACACGTCCCTTACACAAGGCACAATCCTAGTCTGAGGCTACTGTATGTGTGGGTACAGTGCATCCCGATTTTGACAAGGAAATTAAACTTGTCAATTATTAGTTCTCAAAGCTATAGCTAGTTCCCGTTGATTTTTGACACAGTGGGTTAATTCAAAAAATTTCGGCCCTTGATAAATTTATAGAGTCGTGAATAGTTAAGCACTCCATACTTTAAGCACGTTTGCTTAATTAAACACGTATTCTACCAATAAGGTAACTAAAGATAACAGATTGGTCAGAAAAGAGATTGGAACAATAGATTCATAACATAGAGGCTCTTAGATTGTAACCACACTCTGCTTTCATTCTGCACATATTACATCTACGAGTGAAAATCTCGTATGCTCGTCTCCACTCTACGGCTGAGATATTCGGCTAGCTACCCGTCAAGCTATGGCCGTAATCTTCAGCTGAACCGGAAGTTAAAGAAAAATACTGTAAGAAAATAATTAAAAAAAAAAAACAAACGACGGGGTTAGCGTTCATTTTGAAATTTTCCTTTTTACTCTTCGATTTTCTTCTTCTCTTATTCGGTTTGTCGCATTGGTTTACGTCATATGCCTCTAAATGTCACCCATTAGCTTATTTGGTTATACCGACCCATAAGTTTTGTTTAGGTCGGAGCAGTTTTTGAAAATTCGAAATTTTGTATATTAGTCTTACGACAGAAAGTTAATTACCTACACACAAAATTTGATTAACATCAGTTTAGTAGTTACAGCTGTTGCTCACTGTATGCAAGATGGATAGACAAGAATAGATATCAATTAAAAAATTACTTTATGGGTTCAGGAGACGTCACAAATCTGCATATGCAAAATTAAAACGAAATAATCAAAAAGCAATTTTCCTTTCTCTCGTATCCTGACCCAAATAATTCCTGAAGTGTACAGAGCTTCGAGAAGAGAAAGTCAATGACCGTTGGGGGCGTCCATACTCGACACCCATACATTGTAAAAATAAACAATCCTCTGTCAATTTGTAATGAATTGTGCAGCTAATTATGTACAATGTATAGTATAGAATGATTTATCGATGATACTGCCCTCTTGACAATAGCTTGGAATCTTATGAACGCAGAGGACATCCTATTGTCTTAGTCCCACATCGTTCTTATACATTTAACTTTAACTTCCTTATTAACTAAAAAGACAAGATTTATTTTAGGAAACATTCAAATATACCCGATTTCGATGGAATTTTTGTTTACACTGATTTGAACGTATAGAACAAAATTGTTCTGCTTCAACTATGTTATACTATTCTCGGACACTACAAAACCCATCACAACACACATTTCACTGACTCATGGCTCAGGGTGATTTCACTGTACAGGGTGATTCAAAACTGCACTCCAATATTTCGGGAGCTGAGTTTAGAGCTAAAAATAAGAAAGAAAAAAGTTTATATAAATATTTTATAATTTTACTCGTACATATTTATAGAGAAATTGATTTGTTAATATGTAATTTGTAAAACTTATGGGAACAAAATTATAAAATATTGAAATTAGTATCATGAAGATGTAAATACTTTCCTCTTTAAACGAAAGAAGTTTTTTGTTTATTTCTGTAGGTTTAAACGATAACTAACTGAGTTATCGAAAAAAAATAATACAATTTTGAAATTAGTATTAAAACACCCGTCGCTACTATCAAACTATTAAGAGAAACATGTTTATTTGGGGCATTCTGGGTAATGGATTGGATTATAATATTATTACTAACAATTATCATAATATGTTAAGTTAGGGTAACCTTGGGTGTTGTAGGCAATTGCCAAGAAATTTTATTTTTATTTATTTTGCCGAAAACTCGGCTATCGTTTGACATACAGAAAAAATTAAAAGGATTTGGTTTTTCGTTAAAAAAGAAAATCTTCTTTCTTCCAAATATTTTGAAAAGTTAATGGTTTTTGAGATATTCGATTTTAAACATTTTAAATGTGCGCCATTTTGAAAATTAAAATTAAGTCTTGGTTTTTGTATTACTGGTAAAATTTTGATAAATAATGCGCATGTCAAAACTTCATTCAATATCTTATCTACTTTCAAAGATATAATGTTTTTTTTTAAAAAACCCAAAATGGCCTACGTTTCCGCACCTATGTTTGTGTAATTATTTTAAAAAATAGCTTTAGAACCAGCTCCCAACATTTTGAATCACTCTGTATATTTTAGAGGGGGGGGGGGGTGTGGCTGAATTATATATTTGTCTTTATTACTTTCAAAAATGTTAAAACTAAGTCAAAATCAACAAGATTATAATATAAAAGTTATTATAAGACATATTTATTAATAAAAAAACAAAACTAAGTTCAATGATCGGTTTTACCGGACCTTTTTCTAGGTTTTTTGTAATTTGGATGATACCATAGATTTTGTTTTGTCATTTTATAGAGGAAATAATCAAACACGAGAGAAAACAATTACACACAACAATAACGATACATATAACTCCAATGTACCAAACACAACACCAGTTATGAAAATACTACAATTACAGTACACGACTAAAATTCCATGGAAAACAACTCGCCACTATTAATGTCTTTAGATAGGCTTTTAACAATAAGTATGTATTTCTGTATCTTAATCAAATTGAACTATTTCAAATGAAATAATGACAAGGTGCGATACGAGAACAAAAGTAAATAGTGTTACTGTGCCGAGACGGGTCAAATGTGGAAGTACACACTGGAAAAAATACTTAGTACACTAAATAATCCAAATAGGTCATTTTAAAGAGGAAAAAATAAGTAAAATTTAAAAATCGTTAATTTATCTATTTTTCGAGGCCTGTTCTCTTATTTCTTGTATTAATGATTCGTAAATAGTTTTTTTCTAGTTTTTTTTAATATGCCACTTGAATTAAATTTAATACTTCAATGAAAACACATTTAACTTCTCCTTAAGCCTCTTTTCAAGAATAAAGTACATTTATTGAAGAGTTGACCGTTTAAAAGTATTAGATTAGATAGGACGATTTGGTAGAAAATGGGGAGCGACTTAGTTGGCAGAGTGCGCTTATCTTACAGCAGTTCGGTTCAGCGAACAGTCACAGGTTATGCAGGTTCGAGGCATTTTTTGTGTGTTTCCTACTCCACCGCCTTCAATAATCTAAGTAGACGTTGGGAGAAGGAGGAGAAGAAGAATAAAATGGAAGGGGAGGAGGAAGTGTAGAAGAAGAAGGAGGAGGAGAAGAAGAAGAAGAAGAAGAAGAAGAAGAAGAAGAAGAAGAAGAAGAAGAAAAAGAAAGAGAAGTAGAAGGGGAAAGAGAAGAAAGCAACGAGTAAAAACGTAGAGGACTGTCACCTAATTATAGATATTGTAATACTATTTACACTTTCAAATTATAAAAGCAATTTATTAACAAAATTATTTTGTCATTTTCGAAACAAATTTGTGTTTTTCGCTCTATTTTCCCTGTTTCAATGAAAAAAAAAATAGTTCGTGTGAAAAATGATTCGCAATGGACGAACAGACACAGAGTTAAAGCCGAACATGAACCTTTGTAACATTTCACAAAGTCCATGAAAAAGAAATGTACAAGTTTAAATACATGAGCAAATGTTTATACAATTAATTTTAACTTTTGTTTCAGTAATTTAATTTTAATACAAATATAATTTGTTTAATGAATCTTTTAATTATCAACTCTTTTTACTAAGCCTTTATTAACCTTACTGTTAATAAGAAAACGACGATAGTTTTAATATTTTGAATCTAATAAGAACAGTTTGTTTTTACAATTTAAAATCTAGCTCCTGCGTACCTGATAATACCATCCTCTTTGCCGTTGCGTATATCGTAGATATGTTATCATTATTATGGTAAGGTAATTAAAATAGCTTACTTCTGTCTGTAAATGTTCTGAAACCAGACTAAACTGCACAACAGATTAAGATAGAACAGTAGATCAAGATACATGGGAAATCAAGATTAGATCGTTTGTCGAAAAACAACAAATTTGCAAAACATGTTTGAAGGACATTAGAACAACAGAGTGGAGTGGGGCAGTCATCCCACAAGATATCACATTCAAATCCCTCAACAACTGTGGTCATTGTCTAGACATGTGATCTGTTATTTAGTCTGTCATGTCTGCTGGTCGCCGTCTGCTTTAGTTTTTTCAAACATTAAGTCCTCTTTTAACACTCATAGACCGTTAAACGAAAATGTGCTTAAAATATTGTCAACAATAATTTTAAAAAAATATTAGATTAGTTTAAAATTTGTTATAGATTTAACAAAGTGTTGGTTTTTAAATTTAGCTAGTTTATTTTTCGGTAAGAATTCAAACAAAACATTAGTTTCCAACGCAATACAATATCTCTATCCAGTTTTTTAATAGATAATTCTGTTTTTATGTTATAGACAGTGTGACTTGGATGTGCATGTACACTACAGTAGAAGGAACACAGGCACGATTTACTTGATGATAACTTACTAATAATTTCAATTAATAATAATAATAACCAACAGCGAGACTTACAATTAACTTTATCATTTTTGTATTTTATTAAATCTTAATATTCTACAATTATCTGTAAACAATAGCAATTAAACGACGAGAATCTATGGCTGTACTACCACAATAACGAACTAATATCAAACTTCATTTACTACTCTATACTGTACTAATAGATAAGATGAGGACGGTAAACTACATCCTCAATAGCTTATATATTCGTCAATCTATAATTAATTATTGCGCGCGTCTTAGGGATTTTGTGAGGACGCTTTTCGATGTCCTACAAGACAACGCTAGACGCTCTTTTTAAACCATAAAATTTATACTTTTTATGGATACAATACTTTTCAATTTACTGAAATTTACATTATTGCTATACTTAAAAAAAAAAAAAATTTTAAATACGTAGGATAAACCTCACATCCATTAAAGAAGAATTACCACTGCCTACACGTTTGTTTTCTAAATTGTGTTCGTGTTTGTTCTTGTCTTAACTTCAGAAAATATTTCCAGAAAAACAAATTAGGTTCTTCAAAAAATTACCCCAAAATATCGTAACCAAATTTTTGTGAAATTGAAAGTGTATAATGTAAACCATTGAAGGAAATTGAGGGGACAAAACTCATTGAGACTAAAAATTATAATATAGAAATGAACCCTAACGGCAGTAACCTCTCGATATAGCTAAACTAACTGTATCGAGTTGAATTTCAATAAATGAAATCCACTACTATCGTTAAGTAAAGCACACGAATTCAGAAGATTATTTTATTTTCCATTGTAGAATTTAAAAAAAATGAGAAACAAGTAAAAATTTGTGAGTACGCACGCGCTCTCTCACACACATCTACACATACACACATGTTGAGAGCAATAAATCAGCAATGGCGAGCTTCTTTACAAACAAACGATGTCCGTCTCCCTAAGGTTCTCCGACTGTCATGGCTATTAATATGGATGCTTGTTACAAATAAAAAAACACAGTCATCTGACCGGAAAGTCCAGTGCCATTGCAAGCAAGCATCAGTGTTACAGGAGTTGAAAGCATAGCGCTTGCGCGTACTCAAGTAACATGACTCATGACTCGGGGGACTTCCAGACATCATGGAATCTTAAGTAAACTTTAAAAATAAGTTGCTTAGTAGGAATAAAACTGATAAAAACGTCTAGCTTATTTTACAACTGGTAAAAAAGAAATGAATTTGTTACAATATAGAATATGCTTCAAAACAATTCTATTTCAACATGATGTCGCTTTTTTGAAATTATCGATTCCTAACAAAGATTCTGATACAAAAGCTTGCGAGAAACAAAAATATTTACACTTTTAACGGTTGACAACAAAGTTCTCGCTAAAAAAATATAATTTTAGTATTGACTAGGAGACGAGATTTTAACGTGACATCTGAAGATTTAGAATTTTCAATAAAATTAAGAAATAAACAATCCAACAAAAGATCAGTTTTAAATATTTCCCAAATTAAGAGTAAAGATTCGTTTACCTCATTAGAATAAAACAAGGTTCAATGAAATATTACAGAATACAATAAATCCATTCCTGTCTTTATTAGGCCTACTTTGGCCGTTGTCTACAAAATGTTAGGTTCCGTGAACGTTAAAAAAACTGTATTAGATGTTGTTATAAAAAGTAGAATTTAAAATTGGTTCTACCGATTTCGATGAAATTTTGGTGAAGTGTAAATGTTATAACATAAAAAACGAAGATTCACAAGAAAAGAAAAAAGAAAATTATTAATGGTCAAAACACGTAATTTGGAGAAGTGAATTAATGATTACAGCTGATTGATTACGACAAATAAAATGTTTTGGTCTATGACAGGTCGTCCAAATTTTAAATACCACTGATTATATTTTTTATGGATAAATGAAGAGTCCAAAAACAAATTTCTACTCTTTAAAAAAAGTTCCAATAATTTCTGAGGTCTTACAGACAGACATTTCTTAAAACTTCCAATTTTGGCCCAGAAACGCGAAATAAATACATCCACGAAATTTTTAAACTACAATGCTAAAATTAAAATCCTTGTACTTAAATTTTGATAGGAAGTAAACATTCTTAAAGGTGGTACTTTTGAAATAAAATGATCGTCTCTGCGTAATTGAATGATAGCGTGTTTGTAGAGAATAATAATTCAAAATTGCACGGTTATATTTCAGGAGCTAAGTCTAGAGGTAAAATAAGAAAAAAACGTTTATACAACGATAGACCCAGAAACGCTTCGTTTTCCGTCTTTCGGCCATTTTGTGGTTTTATAAAAATATCGTATCTTCTAAATTGATAACATATTGAGTGAAGATTTGGTATACGAATTATTTATGAGATCTTTACCAGTATACCAGAAAACCAAGACTTTAATTGTAAATTTTCAAAATGGCGGACGTTTAAAATTTTAATTTTTCTAAAACCATTAACTTTACAAAATATTTACAAGAAACAAAAAATGTTCTTCTTTTAACGAAAAACGAAATGTATTTTTTCTGTAGGTCAAAGAATCGAAAAAACTAAAAATATAATTTCTTGGAAAAAATAATAGTCTAAAACACCCAATATTAACCTAAATGTATTATGGATTTGTGATAATTGTTTATATTAATATTATAATCCATTTCACAGAAATATACCAAAAGGAAAATCTTTCTGTTAACAATTTCAACATGGCGACTGGTGTTTTAACACTCATTTCAATAATTTATTGTTTTTGTCCATGTCGTTATCTTTTGACCTACAAAAAAATAACAAAAGCTTGTTTTTATTAAAAGTGTAAAAGTTAACATTATGTACATTTTTAAACAGTAGAAATTAAAGTCTACTGATAATAGATTACATAAATAATGCGAAAACCAAATCTTTATTTAATATCTTATCTACTTCACAAGATATGTTTCTGTACAAACACAAAATGGCCAACACAAGGAAAACGAATTGTTCAGCACTATGTTTATGTAAGCGTTTTTCTTTACTTTAACTCTAAAATCAGCTGCCGAAATATTGCCGTGCACTTTTGAATTACCCTGTATATGCACAACTAAGACGGTTTGTGTAATACTTATTTTCCACTACCTGTTCTACCCACAATGCTGTCTTCATGTTGGTGTAATACATCAATGTTTGGGTAGTATTGATTAGTTCACTAACTTGGAAACGCAAAAGAATTTGCATATTGCATGCTTTTTAGATAGAACCATTGCAATTTGTTTATGGTAATATTGAAATAGATTTTTAAATCGCTTTCACATCACAGTGTTCAATGCTTTAGAATAGTCTCATTTCTCACAAACGAATAGCATGGACGAAGTATTGAGAATGGCTACAGTTATCAATACTGTATAATCATGTGATTTTCTTTTTCAAATTGAAAACACAATTAAATATTTTGAGAATTTCGATGTTTTGTCGGTTCGCTGCGAAGTAACGCCTTTTTCCAGGATAGAATAAGGATCTCACTAAGAGGTAAAGACTTTTGAATTTCTAATAATTACTTATTCCTAAACTGATTATTTTGGAATATTACATACTTTTAAAAAAAAGTTACCTAAAATGATGTGTGCAAATTGCAATACATTGGTGATTATAAAAACAAAATGGCGCCAAGATAAATAAAAACTTGCCTCTATACTTTTAATCTTGCAGGTTTAATTGTTGAATTGTTCGATTCAAATTAAACAACAATTACTAAGCAGAGAATCGTAAAAAACACAAAATAAAATTTTACAAACGCCACCTAGTCCACCTAACCTCTTTGAAGATGATCCGGACAGAAGAATGGAGTTCTGTTTCCACATCATTGAGTTTCATGAGACTGATTCTGATTGGCATACTCGTATTGGTTGCTCAGACGAGTCGACTTTCTACCGCATTGGTATTGTAAATAGACATAACTTTAATTATTACAACACATAAAATCCTCATGTTGTTAATCAGAAACTTCTTAAAATTCAAAAGGTATTACTCTCTGGGCGTCCGTGACTGCTAGTAGGTATGAACATGTGTTAATCAACAAGTACTGGCTCATTTTACGGTTCAGGAAATGGACCAAGCTATTTTTCAACACAATGGTGCTTCGCCCCACTATGCAAATTCAGTCAAACAATTACTAAATAACAATCTTCAATGAAGTTGGATTGGTCGTAGAAGTAGGTTTTTAGATTGGCCACTTTTGTTTTCTGATTTAACTGTATGCGAATTTTTTTAATGAGGATATTTAAAGGAGCAATTGTTCACCCATAGTTTCAACAATGATGAGGATATGAAGAGCGTTATCGAAGAGGCACTTCTTCGAATCCCATACAATTACTTTACAAGGGTGTACGACGCCTAACAAGGCGTCGCTGTGGATGGGTTTCAGTTTGAATAAATAAATAATTTTTTAAATCTAATTTTCATTCGTTTTTAATACAACAATTAGTTTTTTAAATGATAATTATCTTAGTATCAAATTACGTTTGTAGCAAAATATATTTTTCCGAGCGTAACAAAAACGGGTCTTTATTTCAACAACTGTTTTTTGTGTTGCCGCCATTTTATTTCTATAAACACCAGTGTGTTGAAATTTTCACACAACATTTTTGGTAAAAGAATCGGTTGAGGAATAAGCAACTAATGTAAAATAAAAAGTGCGTACCTCTTCGTGGGAGATATTCTAAATTTTTGTAAGAAGATAAGTATTCAGTTATATAAATCACGTTTATAGTTAAAAAATTTTTTTTTTAAATATCAAAAATTGAATTAAGAAAAACAGGAAACTTTTGATTAGCTTCAGTAATTCAAACCATATTTATATTTAAATGGGTTTTTAAGTTGTTATAGGTTTACCTATAAGTATATGTAAATTTAAGTTCTGCTATTTAGAACATCCTGTACCGCATACAAAATTTATAATAAGTTTTGCCCTACTTATATCACAATAACCAAATTCAATAAGTCCTGCAGAGAACGTTTAATATTGCGTTTTTGAAATTGTGAATTTTAAATCATCATAACTCGGTTGTTATTAAAGATAAATTAAAAATTCCTTTTTTAAGTATTATAAGTTGAGAAAATCACGTTGTGTTAATTTTTGGAACATACTGTATATCCTACTATACTTTTGTACCATCCCGGTAGATAGCTCAGGTTGAGAGCTTTAAAATGAGAGGTCGAAAATCTTTCTATCTAAAGATTAAATGCTTATATCAGAAATTTCCCACATATTTTGTGGGGAAGGATCGATTTTTGTAACGTTTGAAAACTTAAATTATTCTGTTATGTACAAATAAATGTTAAATATATAAGTACAAATTGTGGAAATGTGATTTCTTAACAAGTTTCAATTTTCAGGTTCAATTTTGTGTGTAACAACACAACTTTATGTATTTTAATAGTAGAAAAAAAAACTTTAAATATTGATTTACTTAAAGACATTTAGACTTTTTGAGGTCATATTTTTAAAATGTTTAAGGTTAATAATGTGATGGATTTGTTAAATTCACGTGTTTTTATGAGTTGAAAACTGATTCTTTTTTTATTGAGAAAGTTATTTTTTATCTTCGAGAATCCAATTTTTTATTTTATTTTATTTATCTTTAAACGTTTTACCGCGAGAAACACTAACACTAAATAGAAAATAAACAATTTTTAGGTGTCCATTTTGAAACTTCGTGAACACTATGAACAATATTTAATATTTGAAACAAGAGCATGTGTTTGATTAAACTGTTTGAGGAATTTTGTCAGCTTATGTATGTTTAACTTGACACTTAGTCATAAGTTAACCTCCCGTAAAATGTTGACAATTAAAGGTGTTGACCCAGCAACGTAAGGAAAATGGGGTAGTTACAATTCACAGCGAACTCTGGTTGTGAATGATTGAACAACAGCGAAGGGAATTCGATGTGTTAACCACAACATTAGCCGACTGATGAGCTGTCTAGCAGACATAAGCTTTTCATGGGCTTGTGGTACGAGGTTGAATTTTAGAATTTGTAGTTTTTGTTTTACTTCTAATTAACGAACCCGTGGTTTCAGAATAAGAAACAACGATTGGGAATAGTTATAGTTTCGTAGTGAGAAAAACATGACCTTCTCATTTACTGTATAAATATATTGAACACAAACTACATTTAGACTTCGTGAACGCAACCACCCCCGCTCTCTCTCTGTCTCCTTTCTCTGTCTCTCACTCTCTTCCTGTTAAAATAGTAAACTAAGCTCCAGGAGAATTTATATGTGGAACATGATTTATTAGAATTTTGACATAGTTGAAACTGGCGTGATTTTAACGTGTGTTGAGAGTTGTACAATAATTATGTTGCCCTAACCTAAACTAACCTAACCTAACGTAACCAGTTTCAAAAATATAACACCACCTCAGTTTGAAATAGTCAAATGGTGTAGTAAAACTTATACCATTATAATAAGTCGTGAAAATCATTTCGGCCACCCATATTGATTTTGAACTAGATAGTAT
>OY740766.1:33162191-33371056 GCA_963513935.1 Aphrophora alni
GTAGATCAATTAAAAAAACTGCCGTCCCAAGCATCGGGAAAGCAACGGAAACTGCTGAGGTTCTTTACTGAGAATAGAGGGCTTTGCAAAATTTAGATCTCTAATTCAGCCCAACTGATGTGTACCTCAGTTACTATCTTGGCCGTTTTCAGCCGCTCAGATCATACATCACACGACTTTCTTCTCAACGCCTACTCGGAAGCATGGCATAGGATAGCAGAGTTGAAACGGGCGAACGATGACTAATATAACATCCTAATGAATGAAATAAGTAGATGTTCAATGAGCACTGTAGTGAATGTAAACAATTTAAAACACAGAAAAACCCCCAGCACAAGTTTGGTACAATAACACACTAACGCACGCACACCCACACACGCCCACAACCACACACAAGCGCACGCACGCGCGCGCACACACAGACAGACACACAAATAATGTAAAATAAAAAGTATTTTTTCAGATCCCAACAATGATGGTAACTTGGTTACCGAAATGTACATCAGGTAACTATAATAACATACGGCAAATAAATATTTGATTTACTTTATTTGTGTGTGTGTGTGTGGGGGGGTGTGTGGGGTGTGTGTGTGTGTATGTGTGTGTGTTATTGTACCAATCTTGTGGTAGAGGTTTCAGTGTTTTAATTAAAAAAGAATGAAATAAGGATTATAACTGTGGTCGTGAGAGGTGATAGTAAAATGTACAAGGCTTGGTTTTTAAGTAAAATCTGTTAGCACTTATTGGGCGATAGATATGGAAACTATGCACGAGCATAATCTGTACATATTAGTTTGCTGTTAGATATCATTGATTCTATTTGATTCGTAGTTTATGCTGTTTGTAAGTTATTTACAAAAGTATATAAATCAGTCAATGAGTTGCAACAAATGCGAATTCGTGATGTGATTTGGTTTTTGTTACCAATAAAACTAGAACCTGTTGACAGTGGAAAGCAGCTGTGTAAAGTTAAATACTTCAATGTTACTTGTGATATTAAGGTTGCAGAAGCGTTTCAAGAAGGGCGAACAAATATTATCTACGAAGGACATTGCGCTCGGTCCTGGGTGATACTGATGATTTGTAGGACATATTAACATAACAATTCTTGAAATCGTCGTTTCACAAATGTCTAAACAGTTTCTTATTGTTTACATCATTTATGATAATGTGATGGAGAAATTTGGTTAACAAATTCCCCACCATGTAAATGCTGAAATGTTTGTCGACTGACACAGGCAGAAATAGCTGGATGCAGAATCAACATTTTTTGGACTGATATCAAAAGGAAGGAGATTAAGGAATATTATGGTACCATCGTTATTGAGGATTGGTTCTCCTACATTTCCGTTAAGTTAAAACTGTGCGGTAGACCTTTCCCAATAATGCTTATCCGCCAACTGGACAACAAATTATTCAAGTGTTGATTAAGAACTTCGCTGCAGCATTTTGTACGACCCACTCTATCATCCTGACCTACCAATTTTTTGAAAACTATGAAGAACTAAAAACTGCGTTACTGAATATTTAAACACTTATGATACGATATCAAAAATGTTTGAAAGTGGACACACGTATCTTTTCTTTAGTGTGTATCTCATTACATAAAATATAAGCGTCATATATAGTACTACACCTCAGGGGCTTCCTTTAGTGAGTACTGGCCTGGGAATCCCGTGGGCCTAGTTACACCAATTTTTATGTAGTTTTAGGTTGGACCCTCACTTTCATCTTTCCTGTTAGGTCTCTCTAGACTAATTCTTGTTCCTTTCCGATCCTAACGCTAATAAAATACTTGAGGGCTGGAATCTTTTTTTCTAATTTGATGAAAGCCTTTTTTCCCTCTTTAAACAACAAGAAAAAATATAAAAGGACTATATAATTGCACAATTCAATGTATTTTTGATATAAACTTTTTCTAATGTATATTTTAAGATATAAATCTGAATTTTCACTGCCTTACGCTAGAGTGGGGAGACGTCTTCGATGAGATTTGGGTAAATGTGTCAGTTTAGGGTTGCTATTGAGAATCTATTTTGTAATAAATATTTGTGTGTCTATATAAATTTCAATGAACGTTATTAAACCTTCTCAGAGAATACCTAGGCACCTACAAAGATTATTTATTTTTAATAGTTCAATGCATGTCAAATAGAGACTTAAATAATTTTTTTTGGTGAAAAAAGATATTATAAAATTTGGTTTTAAATGTGATAATCAAATGTTGCTTAAATGTAAGGGTAAAAGATTAGGTTAAAAAAAGAAGATTTTGTAATATATGAATATCGGTAACCAAAACCAATAAACAAATACATAAAAAGTGAAAGAAAATAGCCGTTCCTGAGTAATTGCAATGTATAAACAATTTGACATCAGTTATTAAAAATTAAATAATAAATAATCTCGAAAACATATAACTTTTGCAACCTAGTATATTGTTTTTATGTACATACTATATGTATGAGTAAAGAATGTGTTTCGGATATTTTGTGTAATTTTGTAAACACAAGACTAAATTTTGAAAATTTAGGGCTATTTTTCAAAGGGTATAAATCTTCCATTATTTAGTATTATCTATAATATAGAAACAACAAAAATTGACTCTTTCTTTGAGGCAGGTGTGAGAGGCTTTAACGCTGAGTTTTATGAAAAACTTGCAGTGTTTGTAAATCGTTTCCTCGTTAAAGAAAATAAAATAAAATAATCTCTAGTAAAGTTGCACTTTTAATAGTAACCCTGTGAAGAAATAGAGAAATAATTAAAGTCGAGGATTCCATAAAAATAACTGTTTTGTTTCATTGTTTATAATATAGTTAGAAAAAGTATTGTACACATAGAAGTAACAGTGGAAGTTCGCTTGCATACATATACAAGTTTTTTTAAGTCTTTGAGACTACTCCACTCATAGTTTGTATTACAAAGTGTAAGCTCTAAGAATTGAAACTCAGTATACAAGCAACATAGCCTATAATGGGAAAATAATTAAATGTTTTTTTAACGGAATACTGGTATTGCGCTAACTTTTTAATATACCTTTACGTAAAACAAAGCCTAAGCAAAAAAAAGTTACTTGTTTCAAGCGAAAACAATCACTCCTAAGCTGATGTCAAACCTCCCACCCTTGCTATTTCAAAATGTCAAAGATTTCTAAAAGTAGGTCTCGACCACACATGAACCGTCGAATATAAGGAAGGTATGAAAAGAAAAGCTCCTCTATCAAAAGGGTACACTGTCATCTTAGTGTTATTTGTTACAAAAGCAGTTGATTTGTAATTTTCTACAAGTCTCCTCAAACCAGTCCTCTTTTCTTGCAGCCTTTCAGCCTTTGATAGGTTGGTTCGTCGCATAACTGTGTAAACGGATTTACAGCGAACGGCAGAAACTTTCAAGGTGCGTCTCATCATTACGTTAGATCCATAAAATTTTCAAGGGAAATAATGGAAAAATAGTTCACCAACTAAGTTTTAAAGAAATCCAATTTACTTTAAACCTTCCGGCAGCTTCACTTTGAATGAATTTGGAAGGCCGCCATTAAATCTGCCTAACATTGATCTATGAAGAAACGACCAGATATAGATCAGAAGCAGTATAGAAGCAGTCTCAATAGTCGCCCTTCGGAATCCATGAAAACTGACCCAACATGATTACTTGAGCAATGGGAATTTTTTTAGTGTGTCTCCTCTCCACACACTGATTCTACGAAACAAATTAATAGTTACACAGCCTAATATCCAAGTAAGTGATGTTGTGTATTAACAAATCAAAAACACCAGTCTATTAGAATGGTTTCTAGAAAGAGGAGAATCAACGAATCCTGGAAGAGAGCCATCAAGTTTCACACACCTCAAGGAACCTTTGTGGGTCCCATACATAAGTTGATACCCCTTCCTCTTCCTAAAAATATCCCTAAGCTTTCAAAAACGAAGTTTTGTGCAGGAGAATGTTGCGGCCTTTCTATCCCTGAACAAATTGGTTGCTACCTGTGTCAGCTGGAGGGTATCAATACTCTCATTATTGACTATAGTGAAGGGAACACATAATTCTATTGCGCTTATAAATTATTATGTCTTACTAGTGTTATTTTGTTGTGTATTCTATGTTTCCCAAAACTCAGTGTTTAATATAAAATGTGTGCTCTACAAAACTGTGAGTCGTTATTTAGGGTAGCCGCTGCCACTGAGAATACAGTTGCGGGATTGTTGCTTCTACTGGACAACCATATTAAGGACGAACGTTTCAAGACAACGCATCATTATCAGCAGGTAGTAAGTTTCACAATTACTTTCGCAAACGCAAATTTGTATACAGAACCGCCCCTCCACCTCCTCAACAATACTCTATAGTTATATTCCGAAAAGTTAACTTTGTAGGCTGTGAAACAATTATGTGATTGTTATATACGCCGAACTATTATATATTTCAAAGTTGTTGATTACATCCTGATATTTAAGGGTGATAATTTGAAGAGGGAAGTGTGGCAAAGGTAAACTAAACTCAAACTATGAAACGTCGAGAAGTTGAAAACTAATTGATGTTTCCACATGTGCTTAGTTGATGTATAACATTTGGTTCCTTTTACGTAAGTATTTTTAATGTAACGAGTGGTCACATCAACTATTATTTTTAATTTATTCACACAAATTAAATGTTGGGTTCATTGTAATTTGTATACCCCAAACGGATTTATAAAGATTACAAATTCGATGCAGATTTCAGTTGATATATAAACGAACTGCTTACAAACATTGTAAAAATATTGTCACTCACCCACAAATTTAAATAAAATATTATGACGAAATAAGGGTAATTGTAAGTTATCGTCTGATCGAAATAATTATTTTTGAATATTCCCAAATCAAATTTTACTATTTGGTACGTAGGCTCCGATTTATGAATCGCTAGACTAGTAGTTAGTTGGACCAGAAAAACAAGCTGATAAAAGTAAAAATAGTGTTTAAATAGCCTATCGCTTAAAATACCCTGTTAAAAGTTACAGTCAACGTTCCACAAAAGCTCATTGTGTGACTGCATCTAAAATGACCCCCAGATCTGTGGTCTACGATAAAGAAATAGATAATTTTCGCGACTAAAATTACAATTAGGATATAATTATTAAAAATATTTGTCTAGTAATTGGAATTGTAAATGAACTTCAATCAAATTTTACATTTAGTCTAAGGTTTATTTATTGTTAATCGAAAAATAAAGGTCTTTAAGTTTCAAAATGACGGCAGTTTAAGACTTTTATAAAGAATAATCCTAATCTATAAGTTTTGTGTCAAAATATATATGTTTGTTTGTTTAGTCTGAAAATCTCTAAGTATTCAAGCTAAGATCAAGGTAAGTTAACAAGTATATCTAAAAAAGTATATTAGAATTATCGATTCAACTGCTTGTTGCATTTTTTGTATCAAATTCTTTAAAACGTAATTTGTTTAACACATTTTAACACATTATAATGCAGAATGATAGGAAAGTGTCGCAACCTAAACTTGACTACTAATTTGAAGTAATTTATTTCACAGGTTCGAAGCAAGAAAGGGTGGGTTTTGGTGTGAGGATCCCATATACGTTGAGAAGCTCGTATCGAATAAACAGACATTTCCATGCGCAAAAGCATCACTTTGAAACGCAAGAGCTAAAAGGTTTTATACCGAAGCTCAATATATTTTTATGATCAAAATGTTTTACCAAAAATGCCAAAATAACTATAGTGTAAATATCAACGATTCTGAAATGTTACTGAATCTACCACATTTCGATACTGTTATGTTTTGAGATGAAATAAAACTAGATCTTTTAATGTTTTTATTATATTCAATAATGGCAATGGGGTTACTTCCTAGTAATCGGGATTGTAACAGAAAAATACTTACAGAGTAGAAGTAAGAGTACACATTACAACAGCTACTGTACACTTGAGAAATTATACTGAACTGAATTATGATAGTCATTTACAATACACAAAGATTTCACTGTGGTACTAACAAATGCTTTGTGCTGTAACGGGTGTCCCACAAAAGAAGCCTTATTTTTGAATTAATATGACGGAAATATGAAGCACTCTACAAAACTTCACACTTTACAGTTATTTTAATTATATATGTAAAAAAATACCCTCGAGTTTCATTTTTTATGTTCAATCTAAACAAAATGGCGGAAATGAAAATAATGGCACGTTTTCACCAAAACGATTGTATTTGCTTAACAATTACAAATTTCTGATTTTCAGATAGCATGAAATCGTGTATAACTTAAAAATAGAAGTAAATAAAATATATAATAAATTATTAATGATAACATTTGACTTTAATTCGAATTGATGTTCATCAATAGACTGATAGCAACGAAACAAAAAATAGTCATAAAAGGTTTTGAAAAATTCCCGAAGTATAGAAAAGTAATTCCTCTTCAATCAGCCTCATTAATTCATCATCTGTTGCTATAGGGTGAGAATAATTTTGTTTCTTTCTAAAAGTCCCATACGAAAAAAATAACGAACAGTCAATGTTGGGTTCTTGAAGGCCAGTCCTTGAAGTAGCAAGCACGACCTATCCAACGGTTGGGAAGATCTCGAGCCAAAACTGCTTTGATCACAATAACATAACGAGGTGGAGCTCCACAATGTTGGACAAAAATGCCCTTAATCTCTGACTGTGTAAGATGTTGAAATATGTGATCAGATAATATTCAATTGATGCATATCTGAATATGGCTTAATTCGTATAAAGCGAAAGGACACCCATTTTTTACATTTTATTTTAAATCATTAATGTTTATATACAAACTACATAAATTTCTATCAGGTATTAGAGGGAACAGAATAGTGCAACAACAACAACAAGAAGAAACGAATTATGTAAATAATAATTCATTTTTTAATATACTTTTTAAAATTCTATAATGGTGTATAAGGTTTTAATTTGTACAAATTATAATATATATTTTTTAATATCTGTATCTTTTATAAATTAATTTAAATGTCTTTTCCCCCTTTTTATTGACAGCTCATTATATCTCGTGCATACCTTATATTTAAAACTTTGTATTGCGCTCTGTACTCCCAGTAGAGTCCATGTCTTGAAACCATGTAGTAAATGTTTTAAGCGACCAACATTAAAAGTAGAATCAAAATTTAAAAAAGAACATAATAAACATCGTTCATGATTGTTGGAAAGAAACTTATTTCTAAATTTTGTAACGATTGGTAACAACAATTTGGTTGTAACAAACATACACACATACAGATGAAAGGCTGAATGATCGGATTAAAATAGAGTCTTCCTTCGTTCGGTAGTTTGTTTGCGAAAAACAAAATCGTTTACAGTTACCATGAAATACTATAAAAGTCTACTATGACGTTATTATAAACTTTAAAATATTGTTAAGTTTACTCTCTCAGACGTAAGTACATTTTTATAGTAATTATTGATTTTATTTTTAAGAGACAATATTTAACAGTATTGGGTTATTTCTATGCGAAAACTTGCGTAGTTAGAATTAAAATTCTATATTATTAAACTTATTTGATAATAATAGATCATATCATTAGTAAAGTTTATTCGAATATTTTCCATTGTTTAGGTGTATAAATAATTTTGAGGGTATGAATCAACTACCGTTATCATGTAATAAAGTATCTGTACACGATAATTATATAACTGAGCCTGAAGAATAGATCATTGTACTGACCTGAGGTTTCTGATCATGTAGGTAATAGTTTTAGATATTTTGTCTTCAAGGTCTCACTTATAGTGAGTAACAGTGTGGCAATCCCGAGTTTCTAGCTGGATCTACGAATTTCATCATGTAGTCTTAATGTGTGAATAAACCATAAAAATAATAGAAAATATATATGAATTGTTAACAAAACAAGACACTTCAACATACGAAGTGTGATAAAAAAATAACGGTAAATGATTTTTTAAAACAGCAACTGCTAATTCTACATCCATTTGAAGTAATAAGTTCAATAAACCATTCTTTAAGATACTGAGTGTCAAGTGTGAACACGTTGTGACTTGTCAGTCTGTTTTCAGAATCTAAAGAGTGAGATTGTGTTTAGTTTAGAAGGAATTAAAGGATTGTCTTGAAGCAGATTCAGACCTCATGACCAATATTATAACTGGAGGTGAAAGTTGGGTATCAAAGTTGGATATGATGCTGAGACAAAAATTCCCAGTGGAAAACCAGTGACTCTCCTTGCTCTAAGAAGGCACGTCAGGAAAAATCAAATATTTTGGCATGCTTATTGTTTTTTTTTTTTTTTTTTTTTTTTTTTTTTTTTTTTTTTTTAATGAGGGTGATCAGAGTTCGTTCCAAGGGGAACAACTGTAAACACTGAATATTATAAGGCGTAGTGAAACGATGTACGGAGAAAGAAACCAGAAAAATGGACCAATGCGTTCCCCCTACCTCAAGACATTGCGCCGTGCTTCACCTCGCTTCTAATCCGTGATTTTTTGGCCAAAAATAATGTTCCTATCTGTCCACATCCGCCTTACTCTCCGGATTTAGCACAATGCTGTGGCTATTCACAAAAATAAAATTTGTACTAAAAGGGAAACATTTTGACAGTATTCCCGACATTGAGAGGTCCACGGCAGAGCAGCTGAAGGCCCTTCAGAAAGAAGCTTTCCAGAAGTGCTTACTGTCATGGAATCAACGTTATGATAAGTGTATCACTACCTGAGGAGAGAACTATGAAGGAGAATAATTCAAATTTGATGTAAGCTTATTATTTGTTCGTAATAAAATTATTCGCCGTATTTTTTATCACACCTCGTTTACCACAACCAAAATGTATAAAATGCAAACTGGATATAGTTTTGATTAATTACAAATTTATTCCCAATAATATAGTTTGCCTTAATAGGATTTAAATATTATTGGTTTCTTATGAAACCATTAATACACGGCGTCTTTACTGACGGAGCCAAATTGTTCCAGGTTTATCTGCTAATTAATTGGTTTATTTTGAGAAGCAGTAGATTGGTGACAGGTGTTATTCCCTTTGTGTTAGCGCTTGCCGTCTTGTTAACTGAGAGAGCTCAATTTGCATTGCCTATAAGTGATAAGTGACATTACTGATTAATCCCTTCCATTCCGCTTAGTGTAAACAAATGGTTTCTATAGCTACATCCGTCGTTGACAATCTGTAATTTAATAATTGACAACATGATGTCCTCTTAACTAAACTCTGCTTCAAATAGACCTGAACGCTTGAATATCTCGGTAGGTATTCAATTGTAGTAAAAATGTAAAAGATTTTAACTCCACAATCAGATGGTGACCTTGGTTTTTACGAAGCTCGAAGATCGTCACAGTGAAGGTAAAATTGAAAATTTCAAAGAACGATTCCTATTTGCATGCCAGTAATGGATAGTACGAATTATTTAGCGTTCAGATATGTATTTGTGTTATAGAGTCGAGATAACGACTGGGGGTCTACTTAAATATCAAAGTTTTCTATGATATTAATCCTCTTGGACAAAAGAATGTTTAATAAAAGTATGATTCACATTGAAATTGCGCATAAATGTAGACATCGTAACATAAAAAATGACGTTTCTGTTATTATACTTCAAACTATTGTATTATACTAGTATTTTTGTTATAATTCAATACTACAAATTAAGATGTTCTAATTAAAATTTTAACTGACCTCCAGTGGCTATTGGAAAATTAAGTGATGTACTGATCTTGATGAGTGATGAGGCTCTTATTATATATTATATTATTAATATATATATATATATTATATATTATTAATATTAATACCTCTCCTTAATTATTAATGTACTTGTTGCAGTACTTGTTTTCTAAAATATTACTGGTTTCAAAAGAGGACCGCCACACGTGAATAATTTTCTATTCGTACAAATAGAACAGACAGAACCTAACCTGACAGAACAGTTGAAACCTTGTTGACGTGAATTAGGACAGTATTTTACTACAAAATGAAGGAATGTGGAACCAGTTAGATTCATGCTTATGAATTCATGTAGCGCCGTAGGAACAAGGATGAAGATATGTTTGACGCAACCTGCAAGAACATCAATTTATATTGGGCTCCAGAACAATAAAGTATGCATTCATATATTATGTCTAAAGTTGTTTAAGATAGCTTGTTTGGAATACTTCTCGGTGCCACTGTTTTGAGTGGCGGTCCTCTTCTTGAACAGACCCACCTAATCAAGTGCACTGTACTGTTAGGTAAGACGAGACAGAGAGTTCTCAAATCTGATTTTTTTTTTTCAATAAAAACTCAACTTTCTCTAGCCTCTAATAAGCATGTGGGGGGAAACAATGACATTTACTTATGTAAACGTTTCGGAAAAAAGTTATATTAATTTTTACGAATGTCAGAAAATATACCATTTTGTGTCGGATAGTTTTATATTTGTACAGAAGATGTTGCAAAATTGTGTTTCAAAACTTCAGAAGGTGGTTTTCCACATCAAAATTAAGACAGATTTCATATAAACATATATCCGAAATTGTCTAATTTTTCAGATATCGGCCATTTTATTTCTTCGCAAAATATTTTTTATCTCCAGAAATGTTCAACGAATTGAATTTAAACTCAGCATGGTACCTAATAAGGTAAAAGTTATTTAGAAAAAGAAGAAAAAACTAAGATTATATAAATAACCACTTTCACAATGGTGGCTTCTTAAATTTTTTAAAATCTAAATAACTCAAAAATGAAATTTTATGAAAAATGTCAAGAGAAGTGTTTTATACCTCTATTAATTTCCTATCGAATATTGAAAATTGTCAAAGCTTTCGGACGATAGATTAGAGTAAAACCGCAGCCATTAGTTTGAAGGACACACAATTTATGGTCATAATGAGTAGGCATTTCGTATCCTTCGCATTAATAAAAGGAAATTAAAAGAGCTACAAAAGTCTCTCGACAGTTTTCACAAAACAATTTCCGTCATAAAATTTAGATTAAAAAAATTTAAGCAGCCGCAATTTTCAAACGTGTTATTGAATTAGGATATATATATATATACACCTTATTAGCTACCACGCCAATTCAATACGTCAAACTATTCTGGAATTAGAGATAAATATTTAGTAGAAAAAACAATTCAGATATCTGTTAAATTAGACAATTCTAAACTTATGCTTATAAAAACTTTTTTTTGTTTTGATATGGGAAACCACCCCCTGAAGTTTGGAACACAATTTCCTTGTATTTATATTCTTGAACCTACAAATTGAAATTGCGTGATAACTCATTGTCTGGACTTACAAAACCATGAACGTTGCGATTATTCAGCCTCCTACTGTTTGCTTTTAATTAGGGCGATATTTTTCTGTTTTCTTTTAAACAATAAAACAAAGCAGTTATTCTTCTAAAACCGCCTACTTTTGTTATTTCCTTGTTTATCCTTCAGCTTACTATTAAAAATGAAACATTACAAAGAGCCTTTGATTTATATCCTCGACAAGGTGGATTTTCAAACACAACACGTCATTCAAAAACTTCAGAAAATAAGAAAGTTAAAATCACTTCGAAAGTGTATCATTTATAATTTTAAATGTTTGTCCAAAATTCAGGATCTTCGAGGTTGATAGACTTTAAAATAAACGATATACAAACATTTCACGCACTTTATCATTCGTAAATATGTACAGTAACACAATATATAATACATAATAAACAATATTTCTATATGAACAATTCATTTCAAAATACTTTGCTTTAATTAAAGTTTTAAATTTTTTATATTAAGGTGTAATTTTCTTTCCTTCTCTACAGTTACTTTAAACCTGATATATCTTTATATACTATATACAGCTAGTTTATATTTTACTATTTGCAAATTAATGAGTTCAAATATTGAAAACCACATTTCTTCATTTATACCTAGAGTATAAAACGTGCTCATAACGTTTATTTATAATATTTCATGCCGAAATTACTTTTTTTGAGTTTTCTGAGTAAATAAAATTGGTTTCGGGTTAATTAATATCTGTTTTATTTTGTGCACTGCACTACAAAGCAAACTTGTAGATCGATTTTAATCAATTTCGGTAAATGAATATTTTGATAAATATCAGGAGTTTATTATATGCATATAAAATTATAAATATGACTTTCACAAAACATGATTAGGACAAAAATACAGAACATAGGTTAAAACAAATTTCCCTTGCGTATTTTTGCTTCTTCCTTTGTCTTAAAAAAGAATATTTTATCTTCGATTATTTTTTAATTAAACATTATATTGAAGATGTTTGATAAATTATTTTTCTCAACAATATATAAACTCATTTATATAATTTATAGTTTGTGGGTACCTGTTAACTGTTGAATTGAATCATAATATTTTTTTCTCTCAAAATCGATTATATATTTTGAATAAGAACAAATTGTATTTGTCTTCACAAAAATTCGGTACAAAAGTTATCGGTTACAAAGTTTAAAACAACTGGATGTTTCATATGGTCGAATATATCAAATTTTAATGTAATCTGTAAGTTTATGAAGTAGGGGGAGTCTGTTGACTTTTATGGTCAACAAAATATTATTAATTATTTTTCTACAATTCTTTACAATTAATTTGACAAATCGATCTATTGTGTAAAAAGGAAATTATGAACAATTTCCTCAAGGCATTTTTTCACTAGGATAGGGTTCTCGCGCGCAATAAACCGTTCATTAGTCCACATTCACTGAGTTTCATACAATACAAAATACAGTATTCCAAATTTGTATATTTCACAATATTATCTCGTTTTGTTAGGTTGGTATGACTAGATTATTTCTATCACATGTTTAATAGAAATGTGTTTTATTTTATGTGATTTAGTGATATTGTAATTTTGTATTTTTATTTGATAATGTTCATTAATTTATTTATAAAAAAAACATTCCTCTGAAAGTGTTTGAAAAATAAAATGTCATATTTACGACGTTTTTCTCCTTTACCAGCAGTTTTCGTAAAATATATTTTTTTAATATAAAAGGTTCATTTTCTCAAAATCTAGGCAACATATCTTTATATTAAAAAAAAATATCTTACTCAGCTGCAACCAATCAGGCAAAACATTTTAAAGAGAAAGTATTAAAATACATAAAATTTAATATTGTCCTTAAAAAAAAACCTTAATATATATATTTTTTACTCTTTTTATAGGCGCATAAATACGTTATTTGAAAAAAAAAAGTGTTATTTTTTAAAAACATCTTGTTAACATAAGCTCATAACTTGTCTTCTTAAACCAAAACTTATAATATGATTATAACGTTTATAGTTATTAGAAAAATGTACCATATAATTTAAACATTTTACACGGTAAAAATAGGACCAATCGTCTCCCCTAAATAGTTGTGGTAAACTACACGTAGTTGCTTCTAATATTACAAAAAGTAAATTTCATTACATTACAAATAACAAGAAAAGAAGGTGTAGCCTGTAAACATAGTGTTTACAAGTACAGGGAGTGCCAGGATGAGAGTCTAATTTTAATTGGTAAAATAACCAACGAGAAGAAATTAGAGTAGTTACAGTTCTAATATTCATGTTAATAATTCATAGTTATTAATATTTATGAATATATCATTTTAAAACAATAAATGACAAAGAATTCGATCAAAATTTAATAAATATGCAAAAGGTCAATTAATAAAGCATGGAGAATCTTCGGATGTCACTAGATTCTTGATACACTAAAACCATAAAGTTTTTCTAGTGAAAAATTATTGATGTAAATAAAATTAAACCAACATTTTGGGATGTATAATGACCATGAGCTTTCATATAAATAATCAAAACGAACGAAATAATCACAATAAAATGAGAAGAAAAAATTTCAGTACGTAAAATTTCTTACCATAAAATATTATTTGTTCAATGAAATATAAATTTGTAGAGAAGGAGATTGTTAATTGTAGAAGAGGAAAAAATTCTTGATTCAAGTCATTAAATTTTTTTAAACGTTAATAAGAGCAAAGTATTTTTTAAATTAGTTGTGTACAAATATAGTTTGTGAACATATTTACGAGTGACAAATTGCGTTAGAGATTGTATATAATTTATTTTGAAAGTTTATCAACCCCAGAGATCCTGTATTTTATTTTGTTCAGAGTCAAGTTGATGCTTCACTACAAAGTTTTGTTTCGTGACACTCGTCATCCCGAGTAGCAAATCGTGAAATATCTTATACAGATGTGCAAAGTTTCAATTAAATAGGTTAATTAGAAGTTACAGCATTGTTATCAATCGCATGGGTGCTCAAATAAAAATCCATAGGCTATTTTTATTCTGACCGCTAAAAACGATGGATTACTAATGTATTATTTAGGTATTTATGCAGGTCTCTATATTTTTATACATACGGCTAGATGTTTGTTGCAGAGAACTCTACAAACTATTAAGAACACCATGATATAAAAAATAATGGTATACTTTTCAGGAGCCAAGTTTTACAGGGGTAAATATTAAAGTAGCACCAAATGAAGACATATATTTTGCAGGAGTTGTTACTAAGAAACCTCCTAAAACTTGTTAATCTTGTGACAAAATATTTAGTAACAGCTTTATCAGGACAAGTTAACTACGGTATTTCACCACCTCATGATTAACAATATTCATTAGAACTAGAAAATTAATTACAATGCAGTGACGTCATCAGTTTTATTTATTCTCATTTCCAAAAGCTACAAGAAAGGAACTAAAATAAATTTCTCTTCACTAGTAAAACATTTGCATACACACTTGACTAAACATAAAAGCGTAATTGTTATTCAATCGTCCCCTTAACTACTAATATTAGAATTGAATAAGAATGAATTATTTGTCACCGTAATGAATATCATGATTAATTTTTTTTTTAAATTTCCAATGGTACTGTCAAATAGGGTTGACGCCATAGAAACATTCCCATTAACAACTTACTCTGTGTGTACGAATGCGTTTGTGGTTTTTATTTATGGAAACTCATCTAATATTCGTTAATAAGACACCATTAATAGCACAATCCACAAGTTCTGAGAGAATTGGAAGACAAATACGACTTACGCTGAAGGCACGTTTACGGCACAAGCAAAGCAAGTTTATACACTTTTGAAATATATAACATTGTGTTAAATTGGTTGATTTTACCTTCACCGATAGTTACTGAACTGTCATTTGTGATGACAAATAGTTTCGCTTGATTTTGAGGATTGGTGAGTGAGAAAGTGTGTGCAATGTTTTTTCAACTGTTTAGTGTTTAAAATATTTCATTTTATTTTTACGGAGGCACCAAGATACTGACCATGGTGTAGGAATCAAAAATAAAGAAATCATAACAATATCATTCAATTAAAAACTAATTTGGGGAGGAGGGTAGAGAGGGAATTAATTTAAATCACCTACACATCCTATAACTCCAAAGTTTATTCCATAACATTTCTCAGAGAACTCACCCCACGACTTACAACTCCAAAATCCAGTCCTTAATAACTGTCAGAGGAGTCTCCTCATGAACTTCAACTCCAAAGTCCAGACCGTAAGATCTTTCAAAGCAGTCTGTTTCCATTCAACTTACAACTTTCAGTACACACTTCCCACGACCTACAACTTCAAAATCTAGTTCTTAAGAACTCTCAGTTCAGACTCCCTACGACCAACATTTCTCAAAGTAGTTAGTCTCTTCGCGGCTTACATCTCTCAGAGCATTCTCAACACCCTACGAACTACAACTCCAAAATCTGTCCTTAAAAATTCTGAAAGCCGTGAATGTGGACCATTTGTAATATGCACTGGATAGGGGTTCGTGGAAGATATTGTCCACTTATTAATATCCCTTATTCGTCGTAATCTGTAGACACTAAGACAGTTTCAGATAAAGAAATATATAATAATATAGAGGTGACATATATTATATAAAATGTGAGGATTGTAGGAGCAAGGGGAGAAGGAAGGTTTAACTCAACTTTGAACTCTACTAAAATTTCCATAAATACCCATATTACTTATATAATCTGACAATATTGAAGTCGTGTGGAGCGAGTTGGAAGGCGGGACAAACACAATTTTATAGCATATTGTTTTGTCGTGAGAGATACAAACGTAAGCAAAGTTTTAAGTTGATTCAATATCGGAAAACGGTTCAGAGTAAACTAAATAAAGCGTTAAGAAAAACGAGTATTCTCCGAACCATAAAAGCAGGAAAGTAAACTACGACTTTAATAAATATATTTATGGTTATTACATAAGAGTAATAGAGTAAACATAAATATGACAGTTTTAGTTTTGTTTTTAGTTCGGGGAATTCTTTGTTTATTTATTTGAGAATAACACGACAGTACTTCTTGGACATTTTAAGTAAAAGAGTTTTAAAAAGGGAAAAATAAGTCATTAATTGAGCTCTTTTATTCTTTTTTACTTTGATTAAAACTATTATCATACTATAAATTTATATGTTACATCTAGGTGATAACTTGTTATTAAAAATATTTTGCATTCTATGCTATTAGTTACGTATTGTTTATTGGCTATTGTTCAATAAATTTGATCTATTATGTGTCTGAAGTATTCCGTTATACGTAAAATAAAATAGTTTGATATGTAGTTTGGATAAGAAACGAAGTAGTTTAACTATCAAGTGAATTTAAAAAGACGGACAGTATAAAATATTAATGTGTTTTGACATGTATCACGGTAGATACTCACTATTTACTTTGGACATAATACTTTTATGCAGTAAAATACTTTTTATGTGCAGTTTAATTAGGACAAAACTTTGTGTACAGGATTATGTGTTACTAAGAAATTTTATCAGAATTTTTCTTTAAATAAATATGACTTTCGCTCACGGACCAGACGTTATTCCTCATAATTTTTAATTTTAACCTCCACTCTCTTTGCTCGTGGCTCTAACTCTAAGTTTTATTAGAATTTGAATAAGTTAAAAATTATCTTATTAATATGTCATAATATATTATCAATTTTATGTTCTTATTAGAATCGAAATAAAATTCAAATTTAACTCTCAATATTAATTAAAAGTTTAAATTTTTATGTGAATAGAATAAGTAAAGTTAACTGTTTTTATTAAATTTCTACGAAGCAAACAACTGAAATAAAATTCAATATTTATTATTAAAAAGAGTTTTAACGACTCATTTCATTATTAGAAGAAATAAGAACAACACAAATACAGGTGTAAAACCTAGTGGTTGATTAAAATTATAAAGTGTAGGTCTGTTATCAAATAATCAACTGTTAACTTAGGTAGGCGTTGATCTTACCAACACCTAGAAGATTTTATTTTATAAGTTGAAATAAATAAATGGTTTTAAAATATAAATAAAATTACTATTTTACAAACAATGTGCAAAAACTCAACTTCAAAATAACACGAATTTCATCCATTATAGTAAACATATATTTACTAATAACCTATAAAGACGCAAGTTTATTTTTACACTCTAGATTGGCTTATGGCTCATACATTTGGGGAAATACTTAAGTCACACATATAAACCCTATAGTTAGTGTTAAGAAATCAATAGTTAAATCCTCGTAGAATAAAGGTAGGTTTCACAGTTCTCTTCCGTGCTTTCCTTAGTGTATAGGCTTTCACGTAGATATCTTTGTTTTTAATGTTGTAGCTGTACGGGGCTATAGAATTTTCACAAGGCGGGTTGGTAACCGTATTCGGTTACCAAAATAAGGGAAAACGTTATTTCTTATATCTTCCTGGGAGCCAAATTTTTAATTCATACGACTAAATTGACATAATTCAGGATCAAGTTAAAATTGTAGTTACTTTCTTTGACCACTTTTAAAACAGGAAAATAAGTAAAAATTTTAAAGTAATAGTTAAAGTTTTTCTCAGTTGAGGTGTATTTGTGCGAATGAATGTGCTTGTGGTTTTTCTGGTTTTATGTTTTTGGAAGTGGAATTTTAGTATGGACATGGCAGTATGAGCCAAAATTTATTTGAAATTAAATTTATATAATTTATTTTTAGTTTTGTATAAGGCTTCAAAAGATTTCTATAAGCTTAAATATATTGTATTTGCTGAGTAAAATGACTCTCCGTCTATCTATTAGAAGTGTAGTGTGAGTGTGTGCGTTCATTGAATGTTAGCTCCCTCAGAAGTTCAAGGATTTTACAGCCCTTCTGTGTGCGTATATTTTTCACGGGATTTCGAAGAATGTTTATTTATTGTGTTAGAAGGTTTGTTATATTTCTTTATATAGTAGTTTTCATGGAACAGTTTTTTAAATGATATTATTATCTAAATTTATGAATTTACAATTCTGTAAAATTGTGAAATTTGAATTATATGGTAAAACATTTTCCCACAAAATTTGCATAATTAATTCATGTTGGTTACTATTAACTAAACATTTGAAAGTATTTAGAATGCTGATATCGTAATCATTAAATAGTACACAGAAAACAACTTGAACACAAGATCTCACAAAAATTACGTTGTCCTAATCAAACGCGTTTCAACGATAAAGTCTTTGTAGCTCACGACTTTGTCGTTGAAACGAGTTTTATTAAGTAAACGTAAGTTTTGTGAGAGCTTGTGTTCAAGTTTTTTTCTATCTAATATTATCTCACAAGTCAAGCTCAATATTTATTTATTAAATAGTACCACAGATTATTTTTTTTAATGTTTCCAATATTTGTGAGTGTTCTTGTAAACTTTGAAAAGTTGTGAATTAATTAACACAATGAAAAACATACTTACGCGTGTCTAATATCGCAAAGAAAGGAGCTAACTATTGTAAATAATAAAGATGTTATTAAATTCACCCTTTATAATTATAGCTAGGGTAGTAGCTTATCCCTTTATCACAGCTAACAATGCGGCTTGAGCAATCTTTCCGCCTAAGGCCTACCCATTCTTTAATAATGTAACAATGAAGCCCCACGATCTGTATTACTTTCACGATAGACTTTGTCCCATAGCCAATGATCTAAGTTAACACAACATACAACAATCAATGTATAAATATATAAACAAGCATTTTGCTTTAAATTGGTACATTCGTACACTGCCTTTTAATTACAATTTGAATTCAGACCAAAACGCTAATGAGCTCATGGAATTTTGCAAGAAAACAGGTTCAAATGGAAATTTATAACGTAGAACAATAGTTTTATTCCATTCTTGTTAACGACTCCATAAGTCATTACTTTATAAGTGTAAAACTTAATGTTAAAACAACACTACCACAATGTTTTATAAAATTATACAATTAATTAAGTCTTGCCCACCATGATTTCACCAGTTACGGCATTTACTAGACTCAATTAATTGTAGAATTTTACACATTATTGTATTTTATTTAAAAGTTTTAGTTTTAACGATTTGTAGAAGCTAATTCTTAAAAACCTACATAAACAATATTGTGTGTTTATGTGTCACTATTTTATATAGTTAAATGAAATTATCAAAATTTTAGGGACTTAAAATAGAACTTGATATTTTTTTCCATTCGGCCTTCTATGGACCACGTTACACTATTCCATTTTGTCTGGGGCTGGTATTTCTTCATCCCCTGGCCTCTTCTCATCGTTCTCTGTCGTTCCTCTATATTGCTGTACTCAATTTCTTGGTTTTTTGTTTGTCAGACACCTTACCTCTGCCATCTTCTTTCTGCACCCGTCTATCATTCATGTCTAGTTTTGCAATTCCTTTTTCCAAGTCTGCAAACTACTTTACTCAATGTCATTTGCATCTTTATATTTTTTTTTTCTATAGGAGTTTCTTTTATATTCGTGCCCTGTCCATTCTCTTTAGATATCCATAAAAAATCAATCCCCGATTGGCCATGGTTTCTGATTTTTTAAATTCCTCGTAAACTACGTGATTTTTGTCCGATTTAATATGTGAAATCTGTTTTAGTCTTCTTGTGTCCTAATTTAAGCAGGAATTTTCTTTCTCTCTTTTCTATTTCGCTTCGCGATATTGTTTTATCTGCGTTCAAACATTCCGGTTGTACTAGTGTACTGTTGTGTCTATATTTCAAATGGAATGTAAGTGATTTTGTGCTGTATGTTTTTTGACAAAGTCTGAACTCTGTTTCCATTTACTGGCCCTTTTTTGTATTGCCGGTTTTCATTATTATTTGGTGTGATGTTATCCTCTACATATTTACTCATTTTTTTGTTATTTGAAACGTGTAAGTAATTTTATAAACAAACGATTATATGAAATTTAGCGGAAAAACAAAACAAAACGTAAAAACTAGAAAAAACTACCTACTTTCAATTTTTCAGTCCAGTTCAAAGAAAATATAAATAAAAGAAGTCATTAAACTCGAATAACTCATTTAAGCGATATCATACGGAGACTAAATAGGCCTATAAGAGAAGAAACGAACCCTCAATGGTCCTAAAAAAATAATAAAATAGTTATTCCTACTACTAGGGTGTAGTTTTAAATTAGCTTTTTATTGTGGTAAATGACGATTCGTAGACATAATTATTTAAATTTTATATAGAATAAGTAACTCAAGGTAATGTTTGAACGATTATAGCCCACTGCTATTTTGAAGAATATTTGTTTTATCTGTGCTAAGTTTCACTGAAATACGTTGAGACGTTTCTTAGAATAAATCATTATATACAAACGGAGAAAGGAACATATAAACAAATAAATTTCAAATCAAAACCATGCGATTCGACAGTTAAAATAGGTTTTCATAAATCGGCACCAATGATAATTTTTTTAAATTTGTTACAAATCATCCTCCCTTATTAAGAATGTGGGAATAAACATTTCAGATTCCAAATTACAAAATTCTGCTTTCAAACAATGTATTACACAGCCAGTATAAAATGTATTGGGTGAGTTTGGTAATCGTCAAAATGTTTACCTAGAGTTTAAGATTGTTTCGTGGTCTCAGGAAACCGGAAAAATGATTTTAAACATTTCATTTGTCCACGTAGACACGACAGCGGGCACAAAAATAAAGAGAGGAACTTTGGTATTACGTAGTACAGTGTGCTCATATAGAACACCATTAATTAAATTCAAAATGTCAAAATGGTTGCAATTTAAATAGTTTTTTTTTGTTAATTTTCTTCTGTCATTCAACTAATAATACACTAAATAGATACAAATTTGCGGATTTTAATTCTGTATGTAATAGTACCAACCCATCTTTCTACAATGACAAATGTAACTCCGACATCTCAAGAAGAAATGATATTTTTGATGATGATTTGTGTAGATACGAGATCCGCCATGGACACGTGTGTAGCGAGAGGAAGCGCCTTCGAATGTGTATTGCGTTGACACGACTCAAGTTAGTAGAGGCCTTTTAATATATACACATCCAAGAGGCCCATTAGGTCCTAAATGAAGTAGTGATATATACAATTACTTCTGGAAACCTGTGTAACAACTACTTTAAACAAATGTAAGATACAGTACTTCATCTACAAATACATTTCATACAAAGTCAAAGAAACTATTTGACAAAACATTTAGATGATCAACTTGTATTACACTGTACCATAACGGCCATAAAGTAGTTTTGTTGCTGTTTTTATCAGAAACATTGGCGATTCTACGATAAATATTAAAAGTAATTTACATCAATTTTGTACATAGTGACGGAAATTCAAAATCATAATTAATTGTAATAAAATACTGCAACAATTAGCCTACTCACATTCTAGTTAGCGAGGGAGAGACAAAAACACTAACGCGATCTTGCAGTACTGTTATTGTAAACGATGTTTATTTAAATGGAAAATGTATTTGTAACAGAGCGTTATGTTTTGGAACAATTAGGATTTGTAAAGGAAAATTCTCTGATTGTTCTCGTTAAAAACTAGAAAACTGCTAACAAAAACATTCACGTTTTTAATTTCTTTTCGTTCTTTTTTTTTTTTTACCAATCAACTGTAATTAAATATTAACAAAACGTTTTGTGGAACAAAAATAATGTCGCTGCGATAAGAATAAAAAAAAACACACAAAAATCAGTACAGGTCAGAATACAATACAGTAAGGTGTTGAAATTACAGCAGTTGCTTTCTGCTTCAAGCGATTCAATCAGAGAAGTGGATTGACTCTGAAATCCTTCGCTTCAAGTAATGTAATTCTTGGCGGAGGGATTTAATCCCCTCCTTCCTAGAGTAATTCCTACAGAATTATTAATTTGTCTCACTCATTGTGGTTTAGGATAGATAATAATGTAAGCATGAAAATAGATCAACATGTATAATGTACTTATGTTAATTTATGTTGGATAACAAGACGGTTTTAAGGAATTTCTTTGCTTTGTGCTTCGTATTGTCGTTTAGTTTTATCAAATAATTTTTGTTTCAGTATTTTCACACGTCTGCATTATAGAAAGAAAAATATGTAAAAGGTGAGTAATCAATGATAAAAGGTAAAATAAAAGGTAATATTAAATTAATGATGAGTGTATAGCAGGAATATCCGTTTTGAGATACCCTAAGCCAAATTAGTGGTTCATGTAAAACATAACTGTCGTCGCACTACCTAACCTAACCTAAGCCAAATAATTAGTGGTTAATGTAAAACATAACTGCCGTCGCACTACCTAACCTAACCTAAGCCAAATTAGTGGTTCATGTAAAACATAACTGTCGTCGGACTACCTAACCTAACCTAATTTTATCAAAATATTTTGGTGTTGCATTTTTCATTTCCTCAGTAAATCGAATTACGAAACAAAAACCAAACATTACATTTCTAAAAATCGGTTCTGAAAGGTTTGGAATACATTTCGGTAAAATGTAACCTCTAAAGATCTGATCGAAACATATTGATACCTTGGCCAAAGTAATTTCAACTAAATGTTTGTGAAATGTTTAAACCAAAGTGCTAAGTCCTATGTAAATATATTCGAGTTATATAATAATTTAGAAAAAATCAAATTGAACGTGAAGGCGGTTATTTAAATAATTTCTAAATTCTCGAACTTCAATTTTATTGGATGCCGTTTTGCCCATTTTTGAAAAAATTTTTGGTTGATTTTTAAAATGTTTACTTGTTAAACAGTGTCTATGTGTCAGTTTTACTTGTCGATAGTACTTGTAAGTCTTCGTGTAGTGACATACTTCTCTAAAATAATTTTATGTATTACTTTGCCTTAGTAATAATTGCAATTTAATCACTCTTCTAGTTGCAGTTAATAAACTCTTCGAAACACCCTTGAATTCAGAATAAAAAAACAACGTAAAAACATGTGTCACATGTCCACTGTACTATTTTAAAATAAACATTACCGTCAATATTAAAATTAATTTGTTTATTTCTCATATTTACTTTATTTATTGGCTCGAAAAGTTGGAAATTATTTTTTAAGCAAAACTATCTGTTTTGAAGCCTCCTGTATAGAAAAAAATGTGATGAATGAGAAGTATGAAGAATTTAGGAAAATTGTTCGTTAAGCATGTTTAATATTTGGTGAGATGTACCTTGTATGATTTACTATTTTGTAGAGATAAAGTTCTAAGTTTAATCTATACGGCTCTCTGTTCAGTTTTAGATGTTTACAACCATATTTAATTGTACGCTCTGTGGCGTGTTTGCGAGTGATTGTTGTTGGTAGATAAATAATACAGTACTTAAAACAACATAAAAATAAGATAAAATAAAATAATACAAAACTCTCAAATAACATGACATGTGTTATTCTTGGTTCTGTCAGAATATTAAAACACAATATTCATGACATGTGTTAAACAACATGTGTCAACATAAAAAAAAAGATAAAATAAAATAATACAAAACACTCAAATAACATGACATGTGTTATTCTTTGTTCTGTCAGAATATAGCAAGATTAAAATTTAATATATAAATAATGTATATGAAATTACCTTATTTGTAAAATATCAAGGAGATAAACCAAACAGCAAAACCAAGTACCTGAAAAATAAACACTTCATAATTAATGACTTTATACTTTTTTAAGTTACAATTAACTATCTCCTTTAAATAAAACAAGTTTATACGGACTATTATAGTACTTACCCAGCCTGATCATACATTTTAAGACATGTAGATTTTCTAAATGTATTGCTCAGATGTTAGTTTCCTGGGTCTTCTAAAAAAGTTAAATTGTATTGGTAGGGGTCAAGAAATCCTACACAGTAGGGTAAACGTATTTATTATAAACGACGTAATAGTGTTTTGTTGACGTTTACTATGCTCTAGCAGGCTGGCAGGATGTGGATATATTCAAAAGTATTCACTTTTTATGTCAGTGTCTTCGCTCATGTCAGTGTCTCGGATCTGGCGGGTCTCAAAGCTGTAGGCTACATATTTGACCTTGGAACCGGTAATGTTAAATTCTCTTCGTTTGTTTAAAAATTATTAAAAAATATTATTTTTTCAAAACCTAACATATCATATATAATTTTTCTCAGAAAGATGCGTAGAATTTATCTATGTATTTATTTTTTAATTTTGAATAATAGTTGATAAAAAAAAAATTAATTTGTTACATTTTCAAAAAAAAATGTTTTACGGAAAAAGGGAAAATGTTACTACCGTACCTAATTTGAAAAAAATAGTAATATTGTGCAAAACACAACTACAAATTATCATTTCCTTCAGAAAGGTGAATAGAATTTAGTTTTGTAGTAAAAAAAATATTATATCTAAAAATTTTTGAGTTAATAGGTCAGGAATCAAAATATCTTCCGGTAGCCGAGTCAAAAATTGCCCAGAAAATTTAATAAACACAATACAAAATTTGTTTTTGATTTTTTCAAGTATTACTAGAGTTTTGTAATATATTTGTAGATAAAAGTTGCTAAAAAAAATCCATTTATAAAATTTTTATTAGACAAAATTATTTTTATATGTAAACAAATGGAAATTTGCTAAAAAGGTTAGAACAGATATAACATAACCTATCTAGACAGCATCAGCATTAGTTCCCGCCCATTTTTTAAAATACATTTTATATCACATTGTTTTTAACCAATACCACCCATTATAAATATAAAAGAGTTTACTATTAAAATTGAGTTTTGATTTTATTGTTGGTGCTATGGATAACAAATATTGACTATTATGTATCGATATAAATGAAACTAGAGTAGGTCCTTTCATCCAATTATGTGACAATATGTTTCGCCAAATCATCAGTTCATCTATTCACACACACACACACACACACACACACACACACACACACCCACACACACACACACACACACACACACACACACACACACACACACCCACACACCCCCCCACACACACATATACACACCTATTTTCTTGACTGTTAATATAAGTATGTAAATCTATTTTTAAGTAGTTCGACAACTTAATAATGATTGTAAATATTTTATAATTATGTAGATCTTAAAATATTTTGATGATTTATTTTACGACAAAGTATGTTTTTTTCCTTTTTTTTTTTTTTTAACAGATACTTTTATGATGTGTCCTTGTTAGGATTATTTTTAATTTACTTAAAAAAAATTGAACATAGATTCATTTCTAAATATTAATTTATCCAACTTTATCCAAAGTTCACTGTTTATTCACTTTTTAAACAATAACAAAGAAAATATGGAAAAAAGGAAGAAAACATGAAATAAAAAACCTTAGTTTTCACAAGTACTTTAATAGAATCTTTGTCGGAAGAGAACAAGAGTCGGTCAAGATAGATCTGATAGGAAAGGTGAAAGCGAAGTATCCAAATCAAAACTAAATGGAGAATGGTACTCTAAATAGATATAGTTAGTATACTTTGGGTTCGTTATCCAAATATATACTCTTCTAAAAATTGTTTTTGGCTGCCCTATTTTTCTGGTTTTGTGCCCTCTCTTTATGTGACATTCATAGTATTCTTCAGCGTTCGGTTAAAGAAGGCGTCTCAGCCATTCTGCGTAAAAATTTACTCGTACTCTTTCATTTTTATTTAATCTCAGCATTCTTAACTACTATTTTAGTCATAAGGAACCATGAATGGGTTTCATAGTTTTTCTTTCTAAGACTACGAGTATTTTTGCATCTGTATCAGCTCTTACATAAGTCATGTTTAGGAGTAATAATTTCTCCTGATTTAATAGACTCTAAGTGAAATTTATTTCATTTCACATTCTTAACCATCATTATTAAGAGACAATAAATAATCTTTTCTTTATTCTCTGTAATTATAACAATACTTTGTCAAGAATAGCTGTGTCACGCACAGAATGATATTAACTGTCTTGTTTTGCTCAACTATGGCGTGTAGGCCTATTGTTTTCTGTGTTTAAAAAATCTTATTATACTGATAGAATGTAACCGATTGGTAGAGGACACTATGTACTTTATTTATTTGTAGTGTCTACTTTAAACCTGAATTAATTCAAGTCCACAATAGAACACCACAACATTCATTGCAACAAAATGTATCTTTGTTTCAACAAATTTATAACTTTTGTCAGAACTATATGTATTAGCACCGGAACTATAGATGTGCTCATAGTGCCCATAGGTTTCTATAAACACCTTCACTAACGCCGTACTTCAAGGAATGTTTTTGCATATTATGAGCCCATTTACTAAACCTAAGCATGTTGAAAAACCTTAAACTGAAATATTATAAAAATATGGCCTGTCTTGTAAGTTTGAGGGATGGAAAATATCGGTTTTTACTAATTATCATAAATTAATTTACATTATTATTTGAAATATAGTAAATCATCGCAATAATTACTCAATACAACAGAGTGTTTATATTTGAAGAAATAATTTGATCAACAAGAGAAGAATTGATGAAAAACATTGACAAAACCTACATATTTAAAATAAAAAGATTGTTCAATTTAACCGTAAAAAAAATATACTTCTACATAATTTGAAAGATATTAGTATAAGGGAAGAATTATTGTACACAAGTATCCTAGTCTCGAATTCTATTTTTGTATAATAAAATAAAATCTACAGGACAATCAAAGTTAACGACATAACGACCAGACCTAGTACCGATTTAAATTTTATACAGTAATAAATGCTTTCCTTGAGCCAACTTCTTACGTCTATTTTCTCTCCCCCCCCCCAATCCCATTGCTTCTCTTCACTCTTCCAGCTTACATAATTACGGTACAAAATCTTGATTTCATTATACAAAGCAATAATTATTGTTTATCTGTTTTTTTTTACCATTAAATTTATTCCAAACAGAGTATTACAAATATCATAGGAGTTATATATATTTGTGACAATGCATTTAAAGTGTGAATAAGTCTGATTCGTCATGTAACATTGTGAGAGAAACTCCTCACAGCTTTACATTAACTTCGTGTGGAATTTTAGTTCAGAACTGAAGTAATTTCAAGTCTGAACACCGCAACATTCATTGCAACAAACTTTAAAGTTATTTCACAGTTCTAACAGTTCTTGACGTAACCTTTAGGTTTTAATAAATTTTAACAGTTTATATTTGTTATGAAAGAAATGTGAAGCTACAAATTACAGAAGATAGAGTCGGTACAAAACACTACAATTTGTTGAAAACTAAATATGTGTTACAATCTAAATAAACGCTGCATTTATGCAAAATAATTCCTTTATAGTTCGTGTTTGGAATTTAATATTATGTATTTAAACTGTGCACGTGATTAATGGCTTAGCATTCGAGTAAGATTTGAATACAGATACAAATGATATATATATATATATATATATATATATATATATATATAACAGCAGGGATTTAGGTTATAAAACTGTGATTATGCGATAATTAATCTTTTTTGGTTGTAGTCTATTATTTTAAAATTGTGATATTGGAAAATAAATTTTGATTAAATTTATTCTGCAATTTGGTTAAAATATAAGAGATATTGTAGTACATTTTAAAATCGAAATGCATTAAATGTACTAAATAATATTTAGAACCGTTTTTGAACACATAAACATGGTAGATGATGTTGAGGAGGCTGTCAGGGAAATGATATAGACATAGAGTTGCCGACAGACGAGAGTGACGAGGGCGACCAAAGAGGATGTCACTAGATGGTGTTGAGGAGGCTGTTCTTTGACATTAGAGACGGAGAGTGTCTGACAAACGAGAGTAACGAGGGCTACCAAAGAAGATGACGTTAGATGGTCTTAAGGAGGCTGTGAGGTAAACACTGGAGACAGAGTTGCCGACAGACGAGTGTGACGAGGGCAACCTAAGAGGATGTCACTAGATGGTGTTGAGGAGGCTGTTCTTTGACATTAGAGACGGAGAGTGTCTGACAAACGAGAGTATCGAGGGCTACCAAAGAAGATGACGTTAGATGGTCTTAAGAAGGCTATGGACTCATTTTATAGAAGGCAAATTCCAAATAATTATATCTAGATCATTTATCGAATCGTATGAGTGAACTGAAAGCCCTACATTATTTCATTGGGAAGATAAAAAAGGGGCCACGATTACTCAGCAACATGAGGAAAGATGGAGAACTATGATTACTAAATAATTGTTACGTTAGGTTTGTGTATCAACTTTCGGATATTAAACGAATGATGGAAGGACAGAGTTAGTCTTGTAGTTAGATTCTTGTTTGGTGTGTGACAAACTTCCACGAGGGAGCGTAAAAACAGACGTTGATGACCTAATAAAATTTGGAAAGTTGAGGAGCTGCAACCGGTAAGGTATTCTGATTGCTTAGGCTAGCATTACAACGATGGTAAACAGGGAATAATGGTCTCATATTACCCGATGTAAAGTTCTACGACCTTCACCATCTGTTGAATTGTGGGAAAGCGAAGTAGATTGATAATTCAGATTGCTACCAAATGGATCCATCATAATAATACTATACTTACAGGTCTTAATTTATAGTATTTAAATAACTAAGATAAACTATTTCATTTTAAAAATTATTAAGTACTTTACAATCTTAAATTTGCTACCTCTTACATAGACAATAATAAAGAGTTGAGTATGGTAAAGAGTTGAGATTTCAGTAAATATATTAGCATCTATGGTTTGCTAACTGGCTGTATTGCCAAAGTATATGTCATATTCCAAATAAAATGATTATTGTATATAGTTATAAACATTCCTGCTATAGGCACTTAAGTGAGTAGGTGTTTGACAATCCCTTTTCTTTTTTTTCCCTTGTGTTGGGTTAGATCTATTTTATCTTTCCTATCTGGTCTCTCTAGACCAACCAAAGTCTTTTCCCACCTTGTGGTCTTCATTTTATGTTCTTTTCTTCTTTTTATTTTATATAACACGATAATGATGAGAGATTTTTTGGGAGAAATATTTAAGTTATAAAGAAAAATTCTCATACTTTGGACGCTATCATTTCAAATATTTAAATATACATACTTGATTACACCAAACGTTATTTAGCTGTATTCAAATACTAATCACAATGTAGACAATTAATATGCAATTATTACAGTCAAGCGAGGCCTGATTACAATTTCTCTGTTATTCACTGATAATGGGAAACATAATACAGTACTTCTATTGTGGTACAGTATAGATATATATTAGCTATTTATGTTAAACGGGAGTGAACAAGATTTTAATTGTAGTTTATTTGTATGAAATGTAAAGGATATATATGCACGTAACCAGTATAAAATAAAAAGTTCGGCATAATTAAGTCGGTGAGTGTCATTATGGTACTTACTTCACGTTAGTCATTTAAATAATTACATAACTGTACATATGTGAAAGGGGTCCACTTCTTATGCTAATTTAGTGGACATGGCTCGCTGATTAATGCCTTTCTGTCTGTCGTCAACTACAACTCAAATTAATGAATAAATTTTATTAAATTTGTTATACAGACATATTTCAACCTTGTATCCACGCGGTTTTCAATTATTTGGACACCTACCTCCCCATTTTTTTTAATTTCTCAAAAACTACTTATCGATGTTTATCAAATGTAGCGTCAACAGCTATATTCCCGGAAAAGTAAAAAATAATCTATGAACGCCGTTCTAGATGGAATGTTGGAGACAATGGTTTGGCACGTAAGGCCTCCAAGTTTTTCATTTCACAAAAATTGGTTAGATATCTCATGGACTGATTCTATTACGGTTTATTATTGTTTTGGGGGAATTATAGTTACCCACGCTCTCTTCAATTTTTTGCCCCGATGCATGAGCCATTTTACATCTTAGATCTCGTAACTTACTAATTGTATGTTTTAATTACTAACAAGTTTGTGTTTAATCTATATCTTAATAAGTAAGTTATAATGTAATCTGATTTCAATTTCCATGCTATTCTTTTCTTATCATTACATTGTATCTCAATGTTTTATCTTGGATATATTTATTTGATTAATTTTAATTGAATTTTGTACAGGGTTAGGATATATATATATATATATATATATATATATATATATATATATATGATACATATATGATACAGACATGTAATGCTATCAAAATTCTTATAATAAAATCTTATACTAAACCATAATCATTCGTCACTATCCATCAGAACAGTTTCGTCAGAATCATAATTATTATTATTGTGTGTATCACAATGTGTATCACTTACCATGTCCTGTTTTACTTCCCTTTACGTGTGGCAGCTACCTCGATCTCTGCCCCCCTCGTTGCCCTGGAGGAGCAGAGTATCGAAAGGGCTACGATGAATGCAATACCTTCTAAGCTAGACGAACACGTCGCAGCTATGACAACGTGCTAGCCATAGCTAAGATGGTGGCGCGATGTTTCACTTACTTCTGACCTTTATTATCCAGTAAAGGAAAGTAAGCGGCCATGGCAAGCACAGTGACAACATCATGCTGATCTCACGCAGGGTAGGTAATTTAGTTAGTAATAGTATAAATGTTTTTTTGCGCAGAACTGTTGGAAATGTTATAGTAGGCAATAACACTGGCGGATAAAGTTTAGTGTAATCAAAACTAGGATCACCTCATCTAGTTCACTGAAAGTTGGTGTGCCTCTGGTCTGTTGAGTGGTTATCTGGCTTGTGTTATCTTGACGAGTTGCAATAACTCCATTGATATCTTTTCTTGACTAAGGATACCAGAAGGATCCTCCATTGTTGCTGGCTATTGTACCTGTGATCCTCCTGGCGTTATGACTCCTTTCGAAACATATACTGGAATTTTGGGGGAAAGTCAGAATTTTAGGGTGTAATGAAAGTCAATGTGATGTTAGGGATTCATATTTTTAATTTTAGAATGTTTTGGTTCATATTCAAAACTACAAAGTTTGACTTAATTTAGTAATACCAACTTATGTTATACCCACCATTTTAAAATGGTTAAGTACAAAGTGTTGTTAAACTTTTTTTATTTACCTTCGTTAGTTGTTATATTTTTTTTATCCTTACACGCTCTACGTTGGTGGTGTTTCCGTACTGACAAACGACAACAGACGAATGGTGTGTTGAAAATGAGTTTTTAGAGTGGCTTACTTAATAGCTTAAAACATGAAAATACGTAGACAAAAACATTATTCTTATGTGCAAAGTATCAAACAAATTAAAATATTGTTATTATTGTATGGTTACTTTGGTTAGTAATAAAGGAAACATTTATTGGTTATCCATAAATTTTGTCACTTTTCAACTCTAACTCCCAAAAATACCTTACAACGGTAAAAATGTGTGCCATATAGGTTCTCAACAAAAAATCTTCAATACGATACATTATTATAAGAAAACAAATGTTAACTTATCGAAATGTTATAATTGGTTCTTATTTTTGGAATGTAAACACTATTTCAATCCCTACTATTTTACCTGAAAGTAAGAAGAAATACTGTAGATTCGTGTCAAAAATCAAGTTCTGGTGTTCAAAGGCTTGGCTACATTTTTTTTTAGAACATACACTCTGTCTGATTTTTGGGACTATCAAACATAAGCTATTGTGTCTATGTTCTAAAAGTTAAATAAAAAATGGATCTTTTATTTAAACTTGGAATTTATTCTTTTTTTTTTCAAAATATATAATTTTCAATTAATTTTGTGTGAAATGATTATTTATACGTGTCAAAAGGAGAATTATTGCAATGTATGAGTACAATTTTTGTTCAAAAATAAGTTTAATATTTATTTACATAAAGTTGTGTAAGTATATGGCTCGTTCGACTGAAAGATGGACGGTAAAATGAATGTATATAAATATTTAAGAAACTATCCCAGCATGAGATACTTCGTGGAGGGGATGATATTGATCTCTAAGGTCAGACTAGAGCACCTGTAGCTTATTGTGTACACAAATTCTAATATACAAACTTTCATAGTTTTGTTTTCTGTTAAAGAGAAAATTTAGATTTGGATTAGCAGACGGGCATTTTGTTCATAGTTGTAATAATGACCTGTGCCTAGACGAAGCTTCACGGGCAAAGTAAAAATTGACAAACAGTTAATACTCAGTTCGTTTAAAACCTGCGGCCCCGTTTTAAATGGTATTATTTTATGTAAGTGTAAAGTGACTTCGTTCGTTTCTTCTGAACATTTCGGCCTACGATCTCTGCTATTGTGTGTACACTGGGTCATTCAGATTGTCAAGCTGAACAAAAAATCTATTACATGCTGATGTATGACTTGCAAATTTAATTTGGATTTCGACAAATAAAAAAATTACACTTACTTGAGTTTCAGTTTTGAAATTAAAAATTTAATCTTAGCGAGAAGCTGTTATTATAGGTAATAAAACCTTTAAATGATTGTGTGCATATTTTAGAGTTGTATTCACCGAACTACATTGGTCTATTACTGGTCCAAGGGGTTGACGATATAAAGGTTGACTAGAATTGTGGTTGATATTTATTTCAGTTATAACCTTTTCAATCAATTTTAAAACATTTAGTATTTAAAACAAACGATAATGGATGTTTTCCCCCCCATTTCTTTCAAACATTCCTATTCAGGATATATCAGTCAAATTGAACCATATAACCAAAATTCGATATCACAAAAGGTGGCTCAAAAATAGGAAATAAAATGATTTTTTTAAATGTGAAAGTTTATGAGAAAAACTAATGTTTAGACACCAATGGTGTTTTTGGTTTGATTTTCAATTTTATTTTAAAAAAAAAAGTCACATCAGTCGTGTGTTCGATGGTAAGAATTTTTAAAGTATTCAAATAAAAGAACTGACGTGCAAAGTTTCTTTAATTTTTATCTGGACTGATACATATTGAATATAACACCTAAGAATCAACTAATATAATATACAATCAGAATCAAATTTTGTTTGCTAACTGAATTATGTATCTCTTAAGTAAAGTCGAAGTATTTTATTTTAAGCCAATTACCCATAATTTACATCAGTATCCTAGTTTTACGATTTCACTACTTACTGTATACATATTATATATTTCTTTTTATTGACAACGTCCCATGACGTGCTGTGCATGGCTTGATTTCCCAATTAGAAGAGTTTTACTACAGTTTTTATAGCTTTATTTAAAACATTCTCCGTATTTCATGGATATTTATTTGTAATTGACACTACGCTTTTTCCTAATGGTAAAATGACTCCTATATCAACAATCTCAAAAGATATTAAATTAATAACCACCAAAATACTTATGGATTGAGAAAGCAAAATAAACTAAATGCAATATTTACTCGTCAAATTTTATACATAAATTTCAAAATATTTTACCATATAGCAATACTTAAGAAAATTTATTGTATGTAACTGAAAAAAAACAACTTTTCTCGGTACAATAAAAAATGTCAAATGATTTTCTTTTTGGGTACTTGACATTATTTACCTTAAAAAAAAACGAAAAACATATTCAACATATTCTGAAAAAAGAAACCTAAATAACAAAACAATAATATTTTATAAAAATGTAAGTTGATGATGATTATGTTACATTACTTCACGAGGTAATTTACAGGATTTACGTTTACTTCTACAAAAACCTAATGTTGACCTAGACATAACCATCAATCCTTATTATATCCAACTTCTAACCGTTAGATTCTTGGATCTTACCCAAGTAAGACCAAGCCGGATCTCTCTTTTGTTTGAAAACACTCCGTAAGTTGCTGGCTGTCAGTCGTGCTTAATGAGGAGCCGATAGTACCTGTTTGTTGCAATTTTGCCATACTCTTATCCGTTCTAGAAGGTTCAATAGTTTACTCTATCACAAGAGCATCAGCGCTTAAAAAGCTTGTTTCAGTTCACAACTCTGGAGCGTTTCGTTGAAGCACAGTTTTAAACTTTCTTTTTGACCTGCGGGCTATCACTTTATAGGCACAGGATCAGCTTCAAATATCTTAAACTAGTAAATTGCTCTCCACACCATTTTATTCTGCTTATGAACAGTTTTGAATAACCATCGTTTGGTACAGTTTCCAAAAGCAATTTACTTCTCTTTTCAGCAATAAAGTTAGGTCTCGCATTACTTTTAAAGTTTTATTTTAATCTTTGTAGCGGTTCTAATTTAAGTTAGACATAAAAGCTTATCGACATATTTAAAGCACAACACTCTTAATGTCCAATATCGCCATTAGTGTTTGTGCATTATCCGTCAGTGAGATTATTTACACAGATGGGTTCTAAACTCGATAATTAAGTCAGCTGTGAGTTTGAGTTTTCAGACCGTACATAATATACGGATTAACATTAGTTGCAAGCGTCTATTCGACCAAACTGCATTAATTTAATACCCTTAATTAATGCTGATTCATGTGCTTCGGTTGATAATCTTGAATGTTCCAACTCCCAAAGTGCCCTGTTAGCTATTCAGGTTACACGCTAAATTCCTTGGCTAAAGAAATTCTGTGTTCTATATTCTGACTTCAGCTTCGGAGTATTGAAGTGTCGTTTTGTTGAGTTCAGGACCACGTTGTAATAAGCGGAAATACCAGAGCGGACAGGGCAGTTAAAGAAATTACAAGTAGGCCGTCCTTTAGTCGTGCTGTAATGCCATCTGACCTTGTATTCGTGGGTATTATTAGAACCGTTCACCAGTTAGGTATACATTTTAATAAACTGGAAAAATTAAAGACTACACGTACATGGGCGTAATCTATCCGTGGAAGACGTAAAGAGAAGGTGGTACCTCTCGTCTTCGTATTGGTCACGCCATGTTAACTAAAGTTTTGTGATGGTATATGGGAATCCTCTACAATGCCAACTACCTTAATGTGTTTTAATAATACACTCTTTTGTACTATGTTGGAATGAAACATTTACAGAAGACAAACCAATTCCCGAAATCAATTCAGGCGATGTTCGGAGATGATGCTAGTACCATTGATAAGCCTTCTTCGGTCGTCCGAAGCTTTTGTATCAGAATATTTTGCTGCAGAACTCTTTTATAGTTTTGTTATTTTAATTGTCATATTTTAGTTCATTATTCAAATTTAGTTTTGTTATGTGCGAGTTGCATTTATATATCATTGTTATAGAGTTTGTTGTTTTTACGCGTAGATGATTAGGAGTTAATAAATTTTACTGTACTTCGCCTTAAAGAAGAAGAAAAGAAAAATATAAACTTTGTTTAAAATGTTTTCAGATTTCTATCTATATTATTTAGCGTATATGTGGAGTAAATTTATTTTTTAATTATTGAATGATTTAACAAAATTAGGTTAAAATTTGATTATTAACTAATAAAATCATTCCATGTGTGAAATTTGATAAATATAATAAGACATTTTCCTCAAATATCATAATTTACTTATACGCGTTTTTGTCCTCTTTTTGTTGGAGATTTCTGCTTTATACCAAAATTAGAACCTACTTCTCAGTCTTATAAATATTTATATCTCATTCATGGGGCACTTTAATTTTTTTTAAATAGTTCATTTATGTTTTAGGGTAACTGGAGAATGTTTAGAATATATTTGATACGTAATGTATGTGAGAACAAAGTTTATAACAAGGAACTGATCCGGGAAATGTTTAATGTTATTACAACAATAAACCAACTTGTAGACAGAGTAGCCTAGATATTGTAAAAGTTTACGTCTTAGATATCAGCCATCTTATTTCTAACTTGGAGCGTTCCATATAGTAATGGTTGTTTAGTAACTGTGTTTTGTACAACAATATGAATCATCTTTTGTTGAAAATATAGTTTGTTATGAAAGTTTAAAGGGGCGTCGTTGAAGAGTCGTTGACTCAAAAATAAACACTTTTATAGGTTTTGATAGAAATCAGTAATTTACAGGCCGTTACTTCCAAATATTTAATTAGATTTCGCTACATTTCTGTTTAATTGAGTATTGCACGGTATTAATTTTTAATACCACGGTCCAACCGTGCGGGATACCACAATCACTTTATGTCGAACATTCGATTTTATATTCCTTATTATATCAAAAGGGGAGATCTGTTTTTAAATTTTCGATTAACCTTCATAGTTAATATCTAGTTTAGTAAAATGAATATAGATGATTTTTAAACTACAGAGGGTTTTAATTTATTTTGTTAGATTGGTATATTTTAATGGTTGGAAAATATAAAAAATATATATTTCATGGAATTGTTTACAAACTAAGAAGATTCTTTGTTGCAAAAGACGTATCCAACTCAATCTACTCTAAAAGGTAAAATCCTCGACTTTGTTTCAGTTTCAACGGAATAAACACTTCATGAGGGCGGCTGTAGTTCCATCATTTCACTATCACTCAATCTTGAACATTCATCTAATTATCAATTTCTCAAACTTACGGGTTTGACTAGATCCTAAATTATAGTTTTATTAAAATACAGTGGACAAACTTTTTATTATCTTTCTTACGTACGCAATCTACAAAACTGATTAATCAGAAATAATATTCTTACCTACCTCCCATTAAATCAATGTACGAATATTTGAGAAAAGAAGTTGTTCATTACTGAGTTGCCCTCATTTATTTTTGATCAGAGAGAAGAGTCTCTTCCATAATAACATTTTGTTAATAAATATTTTTATAAAACCTACTTTTGCTTCGTTTCTGTTGTAATCTCTCTTTAACCGTAAATCATATTGGATTAAAATAAGGTTTTAAATTATTAGCGGTAGTTGAGGATTACAATTTTGGAATCAGGTTAGTCACAAAATCAAATCAACGAAACAAAAAAATAAAACTATGAAGTTTAGAACTAAGAACTATAAGCCACGTTTCGACTTAAAAAAGGGAAATAGTTACATTTAAACTACCTTTATAGTTACCAACATTCCAATTTGAGTATAAGTTTTCCAAACTTGAAATTTTAAAGTAAAGTTAAATAATTACATTAATTGATTACTTTAAGTTAGTAATGAAGGAGTAAAACTAATGTTGACAATTTGCTGTTAGACAAGACATGAATTAACACTCCTCAAGTTAACAAGTTTGGTGATGAGCAACTAACAGAGAAAGTTTGTTTTCCTGAATATATCCTAATTTCAACAGACGCCATCTTTCTTCCTCAGTGACAAGTGAGAAGTAGCCCTCACTGCTTTACTGGCAAGCATTTACAAATGAAACATTATACTCGGCAATATTTCATGTTGAAGTTTTTATGTGATGTTTTCTCAGTTCTCGTAAACGTTTTACAGAATTCCCATTCTATATGGATTGATAAAAAAACAACGTAATTATCAGTAGTGACTCTTGTGAGTAAGATATGTAGATCATTGTAAACTTTAAAAATAAACTATTATTTTTACAAAGAAAATAGTTAATACACACATCCAAAAAGCCTAGAGGTATTTATTATTTTTATTGTTATTGTGCTTTAGAATAGTTAAAAATAAAATTAACTCTTTCTTATATTATTTACTGTTTATAATGATCGGCTTGCCGTAGATTTCTTAACTTAGACTCTTTATTAGTTGCCCTGAAACTCTTGTAGTTCTCGTGAATTCCTGGCCTTTATTATCGCTTTAACCCATTGATAATCAATTCTAGGCATTTACGATGTTAGTGATTACTTTAAATAGTTTTGTGTTCAGACAACTCATACACATTATCTGGTGGTTTTGTCTTGTTTTCTGCTATGAAGCATCAACATCTCTTCTTAGATAAGAATCGGGTTTTGGAATGCGTCAAGCAGGAATGCGTCAAGTACAGGTTTCTGAGGCTTTCAACAGAGCGTTGACAGTGGAGGCGATCTGAGAACAAAACCCCTCAAGAAGTTCACCCGTACAGAAGTGGTACCATTTTGGTCTTTGAGGGCAACAGCGACGGTAGAAGTACTCACCTTATTTTCCCAGACGGGTTTGTAAATGTAGGAATGTACTAAGAAAACATTTTCGAACCTGTGGTGTGTGCTGATGTTATGTATACGTGTAGTATATAAAAATACATCTAGATATTGGTGATTACTTAGCAATTCTATAATAACAACTTATAAACAATTTAGGGAAAGCAAAGTCTTTTTGAAACTAAATCCCTTTATTTAGCTAAACTGAGTGAACTGAATATTATTTTACCAGTTGTTCAATTCCCCAGTTACACTAATTTTCTTCATAAAAATTACAAGTTTACATATTCATATGTAAGGTCATAATTACTATTATACTGACTTAATAATGCAATATGATGTAATGCATAACAATTGTAAAAAAAGCTATTAAACGATGCGATAATATATGACTTGGCAACCTCCATAACAAATATCCGTCACACGAGCACGTTTGTCAGTATGCATTGCACTGAGAGTTGAAGCGAAGGCGAAAATCGCATCCTCAATACAGTATGTATAGTCATCTTATAATAGTTGCGTGCGCAACTAGTTATATGCCTCAGGTATTCGGTGAGGAAGCCTTTCCATGTTCTATATGATACTACGAGGCGTTTCTACTATACAATACCATTAATAATATTTATTGGTTGTTGAAATCTTTACGAAATCCTCTGTACAATTAATTAGTTTATATAAGTGTAGGATTATCCTCATGTCCTATAATAAAGGATTGCTATTGAATCATCGTAAAACAGTTAGATATCCCATTGTTAACAAGATAATGGAATACACATTCTAAATCAGAAACACCGTCCAATATATTAGACTTACGGAAGGGACTATCTGTGAACACTAATGAAGACAGACGTACAAGTTTAATTAACTGCGATGGAGTTTACTGTACTTAGAGTAATAACCAGTCTTGGCAAACATGTTTCATCGTAAGTCAGTATCACTCAATGAGTTTTTTTAAGAAACTTATATAATTTTCTGGTCTTCTGGTGTTTTACTATTTGGCAATTAGTCTCCTTAAAAAATCGTTTTTTCAACAATATATTAACATACGTTGTAAAAATATTGCACAAATATTCTTATTCAAATTCAAAGTCTAAGTATACCAAATTCATCATCATATCAAACAATATCGATGTGAGGCTGTGAGACATATAATTGACAAATGTATAATGAAACCGTTATATAGGTAGTGACAAAAGATTGAATAGCTCAAAATCGACCCGACCTATACTGATACAACTTTGGTGAAATGTGAACGTTCGAGCGAAACCAAAGAACCTTATCTAATGTACCCAATGATTATTTTTTCTCGAATGTATATAACAAAGTTATTGATGAACAAAGTTAATTTTTAGTAGTACAAAATAAAATTTATTCCAAAATGTAATAGTTTTCTAGTACTACAAAAATTGTTTGAATTTTACTTAAGCTATACTGTATACTACTCTAACTAAATGTATTTATAAATCAGGAAAAAGGTGAATAAATTTCAAAATAGGTACTTATAATAACGGAATTCAGCATATTACATAAACCGTTTATCCAACATCAGATTTACATAGTTCTGTGTGTGGAGATTCACTACAGTATGTGCACCAATGTGTTTGCACTAGCTTCTAATAGGCGATCCCTTTACCCTTACTTTTGTAAGTACGGGGTTGCCAATAGCTGGATCCACACTTTCCCATGTATTCTTGGGGTAAATCCCCCTCTTTAGACTTTACTATCAGGTATCTTTTGACCAACTCTTGTTTTTTTTCTGATTCTGACGCTATATAGTATTCACAGAACTTTATGTTCTTTTTTTCCGTTTTCATAAAAGACGATGATAACCGAAAGGTTTTTCCTCTTTTAATAACAAAAAAATAATCCAAAAGGTGATGTTTATGTTGACAGTGGATAAAACTAAAGAACTTGAGTTCCGAGCTAAACCCAATCCGCAGATGGTGAAATATTGCACGGTAGTCATTACAAAACCGTCACTACGTGTTCTGGACATTTTGAAATGCAAATAACAAAACACGAAATTAGTGTCGTGGCTGATATGTTCACAATACGGTATGATTTCCATTTAATTAATACAAAGAAAAATATGAGGAAGTAGTAGTTTTATGAACGTTACAACGTTATGAATATCTAGCTAGCTGGTAACAACGAGAACTGGTTAGGTTTTAATTAGGTTCTATAATCAAGGAGTCTCCGTATATACACTAACAGGTTTTATGTTACGATGTAAGATTAAATATTAAACACTTGAATATTAAACTTCACCTAACCTGTTCGTTGTGTTACGGTAACTTAGCGTTCGTTATTATTTTATTGCTCAATGAGAGTTTTCATTGATTGATTCATTTCAGCCTTGTAAATATAGTTTTTACAAGTGAAAAACCTGTTGTGGCCTTTTTGAAACGACAGAATGTGAATTTTATTTTCTAGAAATTAGGTACAACCTGAACGCCTTTGGTTAGTTTTTCGCTTAGTGGACGTTTAAAATATTTGAATCTAACTTATGGATCCAAAAGTTTGCACCTGTTGGAAAGTAGGCCGAGATGATTAGCAAACGAACGAAGGGAGTTCATTCTTTTACAAATTTAAATTTTATTGAAAATTATGCCGCAGACAAGCGGAGATTTTGTAACTTAGTAAAACTCAACTTTCCAAAATATTTTCATAGTTCTAATTATTATTATTTTTTAAATCTCTTAAGGAGAAAACTAAACTTTGACAGTTCGTACGATGGACTTTCTGTACCGCTATAAGCTACAGATGCCCTAATCTCACCTCAGAGATCAATATCACCCCCTCCACGAAGTATCTCATGCTAGGAGAAGTTTCTTAAATATTTATAAACATTTCCATAACCCTTACCACCAAAACTGAACCACGTTTTGTACATTAATGTAAATAATTAAATAAAAACACGCTCATAATTGAATGAAAAGACAAACCCAAATGTGCTTCAACATGCATCCTCGCAAATACAAATAAAAAAACCTTACAAAAAATCACACACAAAAGTATATATACATGTAAAGTGTGTCTGTAAAATCATAGTGGTTTTCCGAATAAATCTATTTACAAAAGTATTAAACAAATATGAAACATGAATAAAATTAAAGGATTTTTCCCTGTTTGTCTGAATTGTATGTGGATACCGGAGTAGCCTTGTAAAAGGCCAAGTGTTATTCCAGCTCTTCCCACAGTAAAGGTAGAACATTTGGAGTTACATGTCACTATCTCTTAAATTCGTTATCTTAAATATTCGATATATCGATTATTTTCACTACAGACTTTCTGTTGAACACAACCCCATAAATAACTGTTCAGCATACTGGCTAAACCTTCCATCCACGTCTTCCAATCCAATATTGAGAAAGTTCTCATTAAGAAAAACACGAACAACATTGGTATATGAAGCGGTGCCCCAGCTTGTTGAAAAATTACGTTTCCATTCTCCAGGAAAGAGCATAATTAATTCCAACATTTCAAGGGTGACGATTCCACTTGGCCAATAATCCGATTCCAAGTAAGAATGCACCAAATGTTGTTTATTAGGTTATCACGCTCAGTTTAAAGAAGGCAGGAAGGACTTAATTTTCCCTAATTCGGACACTCCGGCAATGAACAAGCCCTAGGCCTAAAGTATGGAAAGGTACTTCATCACTAAATATAACTCGGTTCAGAAAATTCTCAACAGCTTTAATTTCATTACGAATGTCTACAAAATTGTGTCTGAGGTATCAAGTCATACCTTTGAGGTTATCTCCTGGCTGCAAAACATATAGGGTCAGTTCAAGAAGAGAACCGCCACTCGTATTATATTATCAGCCAGAGCGCTATGCTACCTCGATTAGTTAGCGGCCATTGGTCATTTCGTAACGTGCTTCTTTTCCAGTCGTGTCGTTAAAAGCTTTGCGACAGTATTTTAACAGGAATAACAACAACTTCAGACCTATGTAACTCGTATAACGATATACCAAGTGTGAAACTGTAAATCATAGTGATGACTTCGTAGATCCAATTATTGGAATCCATACACATGGAATTGCATCTTTATGGTCTGCTAAAAACAAGAACTGAAAAGAATGTGGAACCAACTTACGTGGATTAATGTGACGCCGTAGGAACATTAGTGAAGATCTGTTTGACACCATCTGGAAGGACGTCAATTTATATTGGGCTCCAGAACAATAAAGTGTGTAGTCGTATATTATTTATAGAGTTGGTTTTTATGTTAAATTGTATTTGGTAAATAAAAAGCTGAGTTCTTTACCTTCCTTAACTCTATATATAATTATTTAAGAAACCTTCTGGAAGCCACTGTTTTGATCCTGTTCTTAAACAAAGCCAACATGTAATAACTGAAGTTATTTTTAAGACCTTGTGAACTGTTGTTTTTGGAACAACACATTTTTTTGAACATCATCAAAAGCTGTTCGTATGTTTTTAACTATTTTATTGCTGGAGGAAGAAAATGGATGACATTTTGACTTTAGATTTCGTATATACATTTTGTATGTGCCCATTAAAGGTATATCGAAAACAAAGCATTTAATTTCTAAATTTCAAAATGGCGGCCGTTTTTAATGCATACAATTTGTAATGTAATATATCTTCAAAACCGTTGGTTTTACAAAAATAATAAGAGAAACGATATTTATTGGATTTTTAATAATGGATAAGAAATGACATTATTATCACTATAGGCCAAAGAATAATCTAAATTTTGATAAGAAATATTTCTTGAAAATAACTACAACACGCGGAATATTATAATGAAAATTATATCTCATTATTAATGTGAGAATTAAATGATACACTTCATAATTATACGAAATGAATACGTATATTAAAAGTGAATGTTCGAAAACAAAATATTACTCTGGTTTGGTGAATAAATATGCTGTATATTTCATCAAAAAACAGAACCGTATCTATGTGTATAGGTATAATCTATGCAAGAGTAAATATCTATGTTTAATATATTATATATACGCAAAACTAATATATCTTCACATTCACATTAGAAGTAGTATGTTTCCCATCAATAACTTGATTGTTATCAGTGAACAACGGAGAAATAATAATGGAAATAAATGTAATCAGTTCTCGTTTGAGTTTAATCATAGAGATGTAACCAACTGCATTATAACTGTGTACATTGTAGTTAGTATTAGGTACAGCAAAAAGGTTTATGTGTTCAAACTTTCAGATTTGAAGTGAACGCCTGCATACTTACCCTCAAATAGTTTAAAATTTATATTATCACATTATCTTCATTAATGAAAACTTTTATTGTCGCAATGTTTAGAACTCATTTTAAGCCCGACAAAATGTGTAATTCAATTTGCATGGAATCAGCCGAACTATTAATCTCGGACTCTGGGTGATGAAATGTGACACTTAAAAATGTAAACTTAATTGTTCATACACAAGATACGATATCGCCTACTCTATACGATTACAATGTATTTAATGAAAAATAATAACACAAACTAAATGTTTCCATAATTTAAATACTGTAATGCGAGAACTGGAACCCTATTTTGTATCAATCAGTAAATACAAAAGGCGATAATGCAAGAATTTCCCATTTCTAATATAGACTACTTATGCAATCGAAGAATTAACAATTAAAACATTCCCATCTGTGGAATGAGTCTGGTCTGTCATACTGCCAGTATATATCTGCCACTGTATACTAAAACATGACATACTCTGTCTGTTTTCTCACGAAATTTTAAGAAATAATTATGTGAGACTATAAGTCTAATTCTGTTATTATTTCAATGGAGTATAAAACCTTACATATTATTGTTCAAAGATTTTACTGAATAAAATGTGTGAACATTGTATTTGTTTTGTTAATTTTACTCTTCGTTATTTAAAAACAAAAACAAAACATCTTTGTCAACATCTCCTTATAAAAAAAAAAGAAAGAAAACAGCATAAAATAAAAACCTCTAACCCACAAATATTCTAATACTATGAAGATGATGACTTAGCCATAGAAATTACATACAAGGTGTTTGTTCTGTAAAACTAAATTCATTTGATGATTAAAGTTTTTACGAGTGAATGAATAATGTTAATTCTTTTCTATCGAAAAAACTAAACGATAAGGCGGAAAACCTCTAGGAAAAAAAAAGAAAGAACTGAACATAAAATAAAGACTCCTAGACTTCTAATATTCCAGAGTCGGAAAATAAAAAGAGAAACCTGATATCAAAGATGAAAGAGAGGGATCTAACCCAAGTATACATGAAAAATGTGTACATTAAACTAGAACATGAGGGTTCTGAACATTAGTTTTTCTGTAAAGACTTGTGGAATAAATCTTTTAAATATTCATATCATTGATTGTCCTATGAATAGTTTACTTTACATACGTTTACATAATATACACAATTACAATATGTCGGGTATATATTTTTTAATCGATTAAGGATTTCATTATAATTTGTGTTTGATAAGCTCAATCTTTAAATATTAACTTGAATTGAGCAACATTTGTGTGAAAACTATAAACATTAAATGAAAATTCATAATATTTACAACAAACACTTTATTTTAGACAAGAGTTGTTTTTTTCAGTTGTGTGACAAAGTTGTTTTTGTATATTATTTTTGTAGGTGATGACAAATTCGTTGGAACATCGTCTTGTTTCATAATGAAGTGTTTGGTGTGAAAAATTGTGATTTTTAATTTAATTGTTTTATTTGGAAATTTTGAATAAGTATCACTATAATAACACAACAAAGAAATTATTACTTAATTACCTCGACTTAACTTAATCGGTGTTAGTGTATTTATCAATTGTTTATACATACATACAAAACATACTCTAATACTAAGCCATTCATCACATGTATAGTCTAAACGCATCTCATCCAATTCCAAACACTACCTATGAAGTAAATTTGCATAAATCCTATGTTTAGATTGCAATACATATATCATTTTATTCTGATTATCCTATTGTGTACTAATTGATCTTCTGTAAATCTTATATTTAAATCACTAAGGAATTTCTATGCCAGTCGTGATTTCTTTATTATAAGGCCGATTTTTAATAATTTAGGGGTCAAATTAAACAATGTCATCTGAAGAGTTGCCGAAAATTATTCAATTACCTTGAAAAAACTTATTTTGTATTAAATTTATTTGTTAAATAACCTGCCTAATATGGGTAAATAAGATATTTCACAACTAAAATAATTTAAAACAGCTGTTCAAATTTATTTTCGGTAAAATTGTATAGACTATACTTTATTTGTAGTGATTCGCTTTGGTTTCCGATTTAATGGTTACATTTTGCAAAATTAGACGGTTTTAATTATTTTATTTAAACAGTTGTATTAAATCATTTTTAGGTTGACTTGTATTGTTTAGTTTAATTGTGCGGATTCATGTTGTGTTGTGATCGATTGTTTACATCTCGCAAAATTAAACTGTTTAATTGATTTATTTTGTTGTTTTGTTTGAAAATTTATAACAGCTATTTTAAATCATTTTTAGTTAACTATACAATTTGTGAGGATTCACGTTGTGTTGTGATTGGTTGCTTACATTTCGCAGAAGATATGGCTTATTGTTAATGTGTGACAATTGGTTAATTGTTTTTTATTTCGCAAATTTAACGAAAACTGTACATAATGTATAGCGCTTACTTTAATTGTGATTTATAGCTTACATCTCGCAAAAGTTAACGGTTTATAAGAGTTATTCTTAAAGTGTTATAATTGCGTGGGAGCTTAGATGTTTTAAATGCACTCCGCAAGAAGACCGCGTGGAAACCGTTCAAACACTTACTGGTCGACTATAGGGGACTGGATTGTGAAGTAAACCAACAGGTTCAACTTTCTGATTCCAACAAGAACCACAGATTTCAATATTATTTTTAAATTGCACGAACATTTTTGATATTAACAATTCATATTTTGATGTAGGCGATCTTTCTGATCAATTAGGTTAAAACAACTACACAAATGTAGTTATGCAAAACTGTTAAAATTCTTAACTGGAAACCACTAGTTGTGGTTTAAATTTCGTTCATAATAATTGCAAATTACCACAATTTATAAAAAGTCAAAGATTACGTCAAGAACTGGTAAGTCCGACGTACCCCACGACACACCGACGCGATGATAAATCTAAATTCAGATAGTAAATAGTAACTTGTAGCTTTTTATTATTACTTACAATATGGCTCTGAGACAAAAATATGTAACCCATTATAAAATACGATGAATTAAATAAATTATATAGTTGATAATATATTTGATTTAATAGTTATACGTTATAGTAAGGGGATAAAAATGGAGGTGAAGGCTTAAAGAGTTGGCACATAGGAATAAATAATTTATGGCATTGAAATTGAAACTAAACTAGTCCAAACTATACACCAATAGTGCTTTAATAGGAAGTTCCTATTATGAATTTCTATATTCTGATATCAATGTAAATTCTATTTGTAAAAACTTTCCTTAGTGAGTAGGGGCTTGGCAATCCCGAGGGTATCTACACCTTTCTTCACGTACTCTTGGGTTAGATCCCGCTATTTCATCTTTCGTATCAAGTTTCTCATGGCTGACTCTTGTTATTTTTCGACTTTGACGCTATTAGAGTATTCGAGGACAAAGGGGTCTTTATTTTATGATTTTTTTCCTTCTTTATTTGTTTATAATAGAAAGATTATTTACCTATAAACAACAAGAACCAAATTGTAAAAACTATATTTCTATCCCATTCCTAATAGACAGATTTTTTTTACTACAGTGGAAATGCTTGTTCTTTTGTTTTCCTGTGTTGAGTAAGCTATGGTCTAAAAAATGAGTGCTGTTTCATAGACTTATGTCTGACTTGAAAAGTATAATGATTTTGTAAAAGTAGTGTTGCGAGGATATTTTTTACTGAGTGTTGCAGCTCCACTATGCGTTCTGACACATACTCTGAATTGGCTAGGCAAGGTTACCCTTCGTCTAGTTGCGCTTTAGGTACATTATGCAGTGATACTACTTTGCACTTCCAGTCTCGTGTTTTGCTTCCTTTTAAATGTACTCTCAGAGGCTCATTATAGTGGGTACGAGTTTGGGAATCACGAAGAAACATAGCTGGATTTTTACCTTCTACCTTCTTCTGTTAAATCACTCTCTTCTATTAGGTCTCTCTTAATCAACTCTTGTTCTAATCCGACCCTGACCCTATTAGAGTATCGAGGGTTAGGTGTTATTTATTCATTCCCTTTTTTATAAGGCGATGACGACCTTTAAACAACTATTTAAAAAATCCTTCTAGAAGTTAGAGTACAGTTAGTTTCTTACAAGTGAGTCATCGATGTGATTCCCAATTTAAATAACTCCAAATCCATTATTAACCGCTATTTTTGTCTTTATTCTTCGACCCACACTGAAGAGAAATGCTGTAAAAGATTTTAGAGAACGGGAAAATCATTAAATAAATCATAGAACATTAAACATTCCGGAACAGAATGTTTCGTTTCTAAATCGTTGCCGGTAAAATATCGAGGGTTATTTCGCATTTGTCACTAAGAAAGACGGTCTCTGTTAAAATTAGGATTTATATTGAGTATATGTAGGGAAAGGAAAACAAGCTTTCTGTGCTAGTTATTCAACTCCAAGCTAGTAATAATATAGTTTAGTAACTCCTCCTTAGTTTTGAATTGAGGAGTTTTAACTCGTGTCTTGTTTGAGAGTCAATAATCAATTAGTCTTTCTCCATAAACTCTAATGTAATAATAATAATCGATGGAATTATTAAACTGTATATTGCTTATTTAATACAAAATTTATTCGAAAACAATAAATTAGAAACATTTTAAAAATAAGCACTACAATACTTATTGAAATGGTATCAACTACTGAAAATATATTATGTGTAGTTCAAATCTTAATAAAAATAAGGTTATATTAAGTTGTACTTTGAATTTGGTATTCCATAGCTATTTTAATTGGGTATAAATCGTGTGGCAGAAGTAGGAAACTTATTAATTTTTTTTGTACAGGATTGATGGGAGGTACTTAAGTCAAGAACAAAGAAAGTGGATTTTGTATATGTATAGAAAACTGAAAACACCGAACTGCTGTATACGAAATGCTTGAGTAACACGCCTGACAATTATTTATCTATCACATCAGATGCAACGGGTTCAGTGGCTGATGTACCGAATCGCGGAAGTACTAAGTCGTTATTATAATTGTTAATAGTCTAATAAAAGTGGCACAAAACCTAAACTTGCCAAGACCGTCATTGCTACGCTTAATTCATAAACAAATTTTCAATCTGTACCGCTCAAGACTTGATCTCCTAAAAGCTGTTACTTGGTCTTCAAAAAGACCACCTAGACTGGGGATTGCAATTGTATGAAATCCTGCGTAACTGAATCTCTACGAATGAGACCTACTCAGTATGATCGTCTGGTTAGGTTAGGTTAGAAGAGGTCTGTTTCAAGTGTTTGGCCAAATGATCAGGCATAACGTGTTTATTGCACAGATACAAATCCCTATCTCAGTTATACCAGTCAACCTCATAATATTACATTTGACATCTGTGCTGAACCAGATGTTCAAAAACATTATTTAAATGAATTCAAATCAAATTCTACACCTATGCTATATATTACGAGAGAATAACTTAATAAAATATTAGTATTTATTATTTGTTCTAGACGTATTGAAACAAAACACATTATTAATATAGTTTGTCAATGCCCGTCGAAGAAGGCCTTCAAATTAGAGTGAAAATATAGTTAATGTTAAATAAGTTATTTTGAAATTTTATAAAAAATCTTCCCGAACTGTCCTTATAAATAAAAAAAAAATGTTTTTAAAAATAGAACCAAATTTGGGTGGAGTGTTGCTATTGTAGACGTATTGTACGTTTCATTATTGTAACCCAACTCGTTTAAAAATGGCCGTCAATCAGAAATTTTAAGTAGAAATAACTGTAAAACTTGCCATTTTATAAAAACAAATTACAAGAACAACTTTTATTAGTAAATTGGTGATTAATCTATAGATGGTTTTGTTTTTAAAATTTGTTCAAAAATAAGCATGATTTGTAATTTTTTGTCCGGTCGTTCTTGTCCTCTTCAGAATGAACTAATGAAATAACAATGGAATGAATAAATGAAGTTTTTTTTTAGGTAATATATTTTAATTATAGTTTTATTCATATTTGTCTATTACCAGTAACTGTTTTTTAAACTGAAATTCTAGTAGTAGTACAAAATTGTTTTAAAAACAAAAATTAAATAAGTATTAGAATTGATGTAGTTACTTATTGATAGTAGGAATTTTTTTTAAATCAACTGTTATTATTAAAAATAATAGATCAGCTAACCAATTTGTTAATAATCTATTAGAAATGAATCCACCTATGTTTTGTAGAAGAACAATCAACAGTGTAAAATAAACACTTTAGAGGGCAAGAACATTGCATTATCGGAAAAATAATCTAAATCTCGTTTATATTAAACCAATTTTAAATACAAAAGCAACAAAGTATTTGTCATAAACTCACTAATAAAAGTTGTTCTTGTAAATGTTTTGTAAAATGGCTAATTTTAGAGTTATTTCAATTTAAAAGCCATGAATGGCTTCCATTTTGAAACGGATTGGGTTACAATAATTAAAATAACTAAAAATAGCGCAAAACAATTCACTCGATTTTGCTTCAATTCTGTAGTGTTTTTTTTTTTTTTTAAACAATTTTTTGATAAAAACATACAGACGGACTACCAAACGAGATGGACCCCTGGTTGAATTAAGATTTTGGCTTCTTTTTACCCAAGGAACAATACTCCGAAGTCTGTAAGAAGAGTTCGGAAACATCCTGTATATATCCCTCGGTATCATAAAATCCATATCTTAAAAATATCTAAAAGAAAAAAATGTCCCCACAATATCTGACATTTGATAACTTATCTTCAGCTCAATATCTTCAAATTGATTTTAATTAGAAATTAAATATAGAAGTAACTAGTGAAAGTTGTTGAGAAATAATATGTTTTTTTAAATACGGAAACAAGAAAATTAGCAGGGAAAGAGGACTAACACAAATAAACGTAGGTAAACAAGAGTACATCAAGATTTCCCCTTCGTTTGAAAGCAAAAATATTTGGTCGTCAACGTCTAATAAAGAAAAGAGGAAAATAACATAAAATGAAGAACTCAATTTTGAATACTCTAATAGCATCAGTATCAGAAAGGAACAAGAGTTGGTCAAGAGAGACCTGATAGAAAAGATGAAAGAGATAGATCTAATCTAAGACTACATAAAAAGTTGAAGATCCAGCTAGGTCCCTCGGGCTCTCCAACCCCGTATTCACTATAGTGAGCCCCTAAGGGTAGGGGAAGCATTTTAATGACCCTTATTGATCCTTGTAAGAAACAGCAGTGCAAAAAAATATTTTAAATATGTAACAAAATTAAAAATTCCGCGAATCATGTACATATTTATATCATCTGTTCTAGAAAACTACTTCATTGTGGAATTCATTGAAGGAATTCCTGTCGATATCATGTGTGAACGCTGTAGTAATCAAGTTGGAATTGTATGGGAATGCAAAGTATTGAATGTAATAATTGTATCACATTGCATTATACATAATTTCTTAATTATATTTTACATATCGGATACCCAAATAGATTAAGCAGACATTTCAAAATTATTACTAACCTCTTCTCATTTTTGAACAACCAAACTTTATAAAACAATCACCAATGTGTTTAGTTTAAAAAAAAAAATTCCCTTGCTAAAAATTGGTTCCAATTTTAAACTTGGAATATTATGAAACACCATGGCATCACACACAAGTATCATTATAAAACATATCATATGTTCAAAACACTGCTGATTCAATTTACTTAGGCGTACATTGCTAAATCACATATATTTAGATTGTAAAAGAAATTGCGAGAGCTTTGACATTTTAAAATTAAATAATATTCAATCTGCATTTAAAAACACTGCATGTAAACAGTTATCATTACAACAAAAACTACTGATTTTCTACAGCAATTTTCGTAACATAGCCTCATCTTATAAAATTACCAAAAGTGCTGAACTGCCTATTCGAAGCCATTATATAAGTGAATTTAAATACATTTCGACAACTAAACTATAATGACGAAGTCGTATTGAATATATTATTTTATTTAAGCTTCGTAGATTTTATTTCGTTTTATTTATGTGAAGTGATGAAAATAAATTTTGTCAACAAACGTTAATATAATTATCGCATGATTACATACATGACAATCTAGTTATACGCTGAGGGTTACCATTAGGAGCTCATTTTGGTGACTATGAGCTTGGAAATACCTAGGGAACCTAGTTGGTTATACACCACTTTTCATGTAGTCTAGGATATATCCTTCTCTTTCATCTTTAAGTGTAAATAGGATTAATATTTTACGAAACACCAATAGTGCCCATATGAACACTATGGCAATAGCAAATGTGGAACATTGTTGATTGTTAGTTTAAAAGTTACAATTAATGAACTACGTGATACTTTGTAGAACTTGACTACTAAATAATTTATGATCACGGGCGTAATCTAAATACATGACATACAAACTGTAAAGTAAATATTTTACATAAATCCGGCGTTTAGATTACATCACGTATTTCATTTCAAACAAATTGTACTGTTGTGTACAAACTCGATCTCCTGTAAACTGTGGTTTTAAATTTATTTTACAACAAATACAAATTACTATAATTTATAAAATGTTAAAGGTTATGTCAAGAACTGTTAAAACCGACATAACCTAAAAACAAATCTAACGTTTGTTGTAACGAAAGTAGAGTTGTGTACTTCAGCTCTAAACTGATATTTCACGGTAACTTCATTCTAAACAATGAGGAGTTCTCGTATAACCAAATCTAACCTAACCCACCCTAACCTAATTGAGCTAACCTATTAATAATTGAGCTAATTGAGCTAATTAACCTAATTGAGCTAACCTAACCTAATAGAAATATTATAGAAATATAGAGTAAAAACATTTTTACTTGTCATAATTTGAGTAAAAAAACAACAACAACACATAACACTAAAAACACCAGTTCCCACAGTTCACAAAAACAATGGACACAGGATAGTTCAGTTTAGACTCAGTAAATAATAATAATTTAGTTGTAAGTTTAACTGCGTGGAAGAAGGGCCCAATAAATAAACTGAACTAAATAGTTTCAATGTTATGTGTTGTTTTTTTACTCAAATTATGACAAGTAAAAACATATTGATTACTGTATTACTGGAACTAGGTGGAGAAAATTTAAATGGTTTTCTCATTTTTGTCTGAGAACTTTAATTGAACATAGATCTGATGATGACGGCCTAGAACACTGAAACTGATAATCTTAGATTACCAAAAACAGGCTCGTTAGACGAAAAATATAAGAGAATTTTTATAATTACATTAATATATTTAGATATCATTACGTACTAATAGGGAAATTTTCGTTTTTGCTTTTCTCTTTTTATTTGTCTAGAAAGTAATAAGTAGGCAGCAGCATTCGAAAATTGGGCAGCGTCATATCAATGTTGGAATGAGGAAACTTAAGTGTATGTTTACTGTGTGTTCTGATACGTACGAAAATGACGTGGAGACGGGAAGACGTTTTGTCTACCTTCCTTCTCTGTTGCACTTTCAACACAGTTTTACTTCTTTTTAAGTAGTTAAGATAAAAACTCGATGTACAATAATTGATACAATAAAGATTGTTATCTGAAGTTAGAACCATTAACTTCAGTTCCAATCACACTACTATTTCTGTTGTATTGATTTTTTTTCACTAAAGTTACATATAAGAAAATAATATTATTATCTTAAATCCATACAAAAGTAGGGCTTAAACCCTTCAATCCATACAGAATTTAAAATGGTAAATTGAGAGAAATGAATAATCTATCTACGTAAAATATTGCAGAACAGAATGTGTAATTTGTAAATGGTTGCCAGTAGAGCAGAGCAGATATTTCTCACTTACTTGTCAGTGTGGAAGAAATATAGCTTCTGTTAAAATTAAAACATATGAGTAAATTTAGGCTAAAAATAACCAAATTTGTCTGTTAGCTATTCACCGAAGTCATTGATTTAAGGAGTTTTAATTTATGTTTTGTCCAACGCAACTGGTCATCATTAATCTTGTTCCATCATTACTAAAGTAATACAATCGATTCCTTCATAAAACTGTTTCCAGGTAATAGCATTTGATTATACACAATTACAAGTAATCAATCAATCAATTACATGTAAAAAAATATGCATTTAATAATTATTACTCTATCCATAGTGTTAATTTTATAGAGATTATTTTAATTTTTCTGCAAGAAGTTGTTTTTTTAAGTAAACACTCTCCTTAAAAAAAAAAATACTAGTTTTGAACTCCAATTTTTATTAGAATGATTTTGGTGAGTTTGATTCAAACGTAGACTAACTAATTCCTCAGTGGCTCTTCTTCACCATTCTTACATTCTCTTGGATTAGATCTCTCTCTTTCATCTTTCCTATCAGGTTTCTCTTGACCAGCTCCTGTTCTTTCCGACCCGGGTGGCATCAGAGTATTCGATCCATGTCCTTATTTTATGTTCTTTTCTTCCTGTTTTTATTAAGGCGTTGATGGCCAATAGATTTTTCACTTTTAAACAACAAGCAATAAACAAATCTCCTGATAACTCCAGCACAAACTTTAGTTTGAATAATATTTACATAAATAAATTTTCTACATAAATATTAGGACCAACATAAATATGTTGGTAAACATGTGGAGAACGTAAGTAGGCCTATATGATTAACAGGAATTAAACTTAGGTTAAAAGCAAATACAGAGTTTGCTGTCCATAGCAACTAAAATAAAACAATCCGATTGTTATCTCTCTCTATGATCATGCTAAAAGCCGGCATCGTTATGAATACTTAATATACATAAATATTAACCATTCCATTCTAAAGGGAAAAGTTATTACCGAGGTTTAGTGTATAATTAAAGGAAACCTTTTTTTTCTAAAAATAATATATGTTTGATTTTAAAACTAAATTATATTTATCCATACACAAAATCGCTCCAGCTACCAAATAAATTGATCAAACCTCCATTCTACAAAATTAACTCAAAATATACATTTTTAACATCTTCTAAATGAGATATACCCTCAAATTTTACTTCTAGTGCATACGGGCGTGGGTATTTTGAAAGATTCTAGCTGGATCTCATGTAGTCATGAGTATTATTTTTCATGTAGTCTTGGGTTATCTCTCTCTTTCCTAACAGGTCTCTCTGACCAACTCTTGTTCTCTTTCGAAGATGATGGGGGGGGGGAGGGTCTTTGTTTTAAAAACGGCTATGAACGAAATGTTTTCGCCTTTCAACAATAAGGAAAAATGTATCTTGAGGAAAGGTTGGTAACATTGAGCATTAATTTCGCTCTACGTGATGGTTAATTCAACTGTACGACGGTTGCTGAATTGTAAACTACAAGATTTCTTTTTCTTTTACCGCTATTACTTTTAGTTATTTCCAACAAAAATCAGTTGAATTTGTTTCTAAAAAATAAATATTAAAATCAGTGTTACACCCAAAGAAACTTCGTGAGTCCTTCGTGATTGTATTTATTTGGAAATCACAAACCGATTGCTGTTAATTTTAACATTTCTTTATCTAATGCTAAACATTGGATAGAACCAAAACTATTTTTAAGTCAGTTTTTACAACGTGAAGACTTATTGACTGAATATAATAAAACTAGTGTCGGAGATGGAACATTTTAATATCAACACAGATGGAGTGATATGAACACGTAGAATATATTATGCCGCTGTTATGCTACTGGAAATGAAGACAAAGTTAAATACTTTATATTAATTCCAATGATACACGTTTCTATTTACATTTACTTCTTCTCCGCAAGACGATTTGAAATAACTATAAAACGTTTTAAAAACTAAACAAATATTTTTTAAATTAGCTCTATTCAATTTACTTAACCAACTATGGGATCCAATAACGGAACAAATTATTGCCTCTTTTTAAACACCTTTAAATTTAAGAATATAACGATTTAGCGACATGCCGTCCTTTTGTGTTTTCAAGGACTGCCTTTGGGTTTCAAAACTATTATAGAAACTTACAATTTACGTTAACATATTTGCCAATACAAAAATATAATAAAATTACACATTTTAAATCAACTGCTATATCAGTTTTGTGTTGTAAATCATTGTTTTCTATGTAAAGTTATTAATCTATTTTCTTTTTAACCTAAGTCTAGAATTCAGTGAAATATTCTTGAAAATCATTTCAATAACTTTAAGACAAGCTTTATTTGCAAAAGATAAAAATATTATTTTCTCTAAAAGATGACTGATACTTTTGTATAAAACACACCTGTTACTAAACTGCCTTTACTATATAAACACTTAAAATTGAAAATATCATCACTGATATCTTAGACTCAAACTTAGCAGTATCTAGGTTGGAGTTTTTGCAAGTTGGAACATTGTTGTAATAACTGTTTACCTTTCCCGGATAAAATTCCTTGTTATAAACTTTGTTCTTACTAACATTGTGTCTCAAAATATATTTTACACATTCTTCAGCCATCTTACATGTGCAATATATTGTTTTGACGGTTGCATTAACTGCATAGAACAGAAGGAAATTTAGAGTAATGAAGTTATAATTGGAAAATAACGACTACTAAAATTTTGTGTGTTTCAAGTTATTAACCTATTTAACTTTTAAGTCAAGGATTAGTTACAATGTTCTTGAAAACTACTTCGTTAAGTTTTATAACAAACTATATTTGCTTTAGAAGATAGTTATTTTTCTCTTAAAAAATCTACATTCACTTTTATATATCTTTATTATATAGAACAACTTTAGTTATATATAAGATCGCTGTAATCTAAGACTCAAACTTTGTAGTATCTAAGCTACTCTGTCTGTAAAGTGGTACATTGTTGTATAACATTAAACCTTTCCCGGATCAGATACCTTGTTATAAACTTTGATTTCGTGTACAGTCTAACTCAAATATATTGTAAACATTATTCACCTAACCTAAAACTTATAAGTTCAATATCTTATTTAAAATGTTCTATCAATTGCATATATATATATATATATATATATATATATATATTAAAGTCATACTATGAGAAATTTAAAAATAACTTCTACTGTTTTTGTATTATAAATCACAGTTTTCTTTTTAAAGTTATTAATCAATTTGCATTAAGATCAACGATTTTTTTTGAAAAAGTTCTTGAAAATGGGTTTCTTAACTTTCATGACTAACTATACTTTCTCTAAAAGATGATTGATAAAGTTGTACAAAGCACATCAATCTATTCCTTTACTATATAGAAGACAACTTAAATTTATAAATATGAATGGTACTATCTACGACACAAACTTTATATTACTAAGGCTAGTCTGTTTGCAAACTGATACATTGTTGTATAACATTAAACGTTTTCCAGATCAGATTCCTTGTAATAAATTTTGTTTTCGTGTGTATTACACCTCAAACATATTGTAAATATTCTCCATCTAATCTAAAACTTATTTGTTCAATGTCGTATTAAAAATGTTCCATTAATTGTATTAAAAAATCCAAATGAAACGTAGGGTCGTAAAATTAGAAATTGAAAAATAATTTATACTATAGTTTTTGTGTTATAAATCACAAGTTTTCTTTTTAAAAGTATTAATTTAATCCTTTAAAATCCAGGATTAGTTAAAAATATTTTTGAATATGGTCCCTAACTTTCATGAAAAACTATACTTTCTCTAAAATATGACTGATAAGGTAGTACTTAAATAAATTGCAATAGAAGATAGGGGTTCTCCCTATTAAACATTAAAAAAGAAACTATATTTGTAACTGAAGTTATTTGATACTATTGTACAAAACACATCACCCCGTTAACAAACTTCAAGTTAGAAATAAGATCGCTGTTATCCAAGACTCAAACTTTGCAGTGGTCAGGGGAATTCTGTCTCTAAGTTTGTTTATTGTATATCATTAAACTTTTCCCGGATCAGATTCCTTGTTATCACGTACATTATGTCTCAAATGTATTGTAAATATTCTACGTCTAATATTTTTTTTTTAAAGTTTTTAACCGATGTAAAATAAAAATTATATTGAACATTTCATTAATATTGACCAATACAATTATGTAAAATACAACTAAATGGAAAATATTGTCAAATATGAAATCAGTGCAAGCAACATAAATTTCATATCTCTAAATAATCCTGTAATTTAATTTGGGCTTTTTAAATGTCAGAATAGAAAAGTATAAATAAAATTCAACAAACTGTAATTGATTCAGTTCCAGTAATTATAGAAGAAAAATCTAAACTTTTGTTAGGTTTTACCCCCGTCAATACACAACCTATCTCTAACAAATGGCTATAATAATTTGGTTTAAATTTCCACATATTCATGTTTATTGTAATGAATACTTGTACACTTTCGAGGGCCATGATATTTGGTTTAATAATATTTAATATTTGTATTTTTTTAAAACGTTAATATTTAGCTTTGGTATAATCGCAAATAAAAATCAAAATCAAACGATACCATCATATAAAAGAAGAGGTTCTAAGATATTTAACTTTTCAAACTGAACAATGAATGGAAACCATTAAACCAATGGTAATATCCATTAACGTTTCTGTGTAATGTCCCTCTCTGACTGTAATGTCCTACTCTCGTGATGACTTCCTGAAAAGGCCAAAGACAACTAAATATGACAGCTTCCGCTTTGAAGGTTAAGCTATCCAGAATAGCAAACAAACTGTCAAGAAAATGCAATTTATATTACGTGATGATGCATTTAATTAAAATAATCCCCAACACGTAGGACGTAGCACACTGTGTACATAATGTTATAAAAAAAATAAAATTTGTTATAATTTTTAATTACATTTTTTTCTACGAAAAAGTGTTTCGTTTAATATCCAAGGGATTAATAAAGCTATGAAGTTATGGGCTTAAATTGCTCCTGTATGTAGGTAATAAATTAATCCGCTAAAAACTTAACTTCCAATTGCAATTGCAATTTTATTAAAAATTGAGAAGAATTTTTATCCAAATTAATTTTGAAGTACTATATTTGTGGAAATTGCGTAAAAAAATGCGAAAACCTAAAACATACGCGCATACATTTCACAAACACTAAACGTGTATTAATTTTCTCAGATTGGAATGAAAGATATATTTTCACAGAACAACATTCTACTATATTTAGGAAAATTATTTGTTGAGAGACACTTAACCTAAAAAAAACAAATAATTGAGCTGCCAATCCGAACTAAGTTACAACACTCTGTAGATTTTTTGTTCCTTAAAGGCAAAACCTCTCGGTCATCACGACCTAATAATAAACAGTTGAAGAGAGTATAAAATAAATACACCTAGCCCTCCAACACTCTATTAGCGTCAAGGTAGAAAAGAATATGAGTTGATAAAGAGAGACCTGATTCGAAAGATGACACAAAACTATATAAAAAAGGTGAATCTCCATCTTGTACCAGTATTGACTACATGTGAGCCTTCGAAGGAGAAAACAAGTAAAGGCTCAAGATAAATATGAACATATAAGAAGTACGTATTAGTGTAGCTACACATTCGAGAGAAGGGCTTAGTAACTGACGCTGGAGATCATGGCTTTTCTAAAGGGTTCGTTATTTTGAAACCTAATGTCATAATTAGTTTTGCACAAAAGTGCAAAAGTCGTGTTAAGGTGTTTGTAAAGGTAGTTTAATAGAGGTATTTTTTTTGTAAAAGACAAAATTATTCCACAGAAGAGAACGCAAAAGAGTTTGATTTCCCGTAGTATAGTAACATGTAGAGAATACTGAAAAATATAATAATAAAATTCCTACTGGAAAAGGTGATGCATAGTTTTTTTATTACCTTTAGAATGTGTGAACATTAACTTTGATAACTTGGCAAGGAGCATTTCAAAAGGGAATCTAAACACAGTGTGTAAAAGTTTTGAAAATTCTGTTAGAGCGAATATAATAAAAGTAAAGGGAGGTCACCTTTTGACGTATTTACTTTGTCAACCGGGTTGTCCGATGATAGCGGATAATTAAAATGTGTCAGATATTAAAGTGAAGTCGCTTTTTGGTACACCACTTTTAATGGTTTTATTAGGGAAAAACTAGAGGCACTAAAAAATATAAACGTTTTCATCATATTCCAACATTATACATTTTTATTTAGTCTTATTTAGTGTTTAATAGATTTATGTTTATCTTTCGTTAGGGTCAACTAGAATAAAGAAAGAGCAACACATAAAGATAAATATCATGTAAACTTATTTTATAACACGTGCAACTTTTTAACTTTTAACCAAAAGCTTTTGGATTATAACATCTAGTAAATATATATATATATATATATATATATATATATATATATATATATATATATATATATACAGTAATAAACAACAATGGTAGTTAAAAATTAATTATTAATAATTGCTGTGACAATTTGAACTTGTTTGTTAAATTAAAATATACGTTAAGTAGTTGTAACTATCAAGGAGCCACATTGGGAAGTTTAAATCAGTGCGCGTTAATAAATGCATAGTGTATTTATATATTCGATTAGTTGTGAATAATCCGTAGAAGACCCATATCAAATACATGCGGGCATGTGTGAGTGCAACCTTCTGGAGCCTAACTGGGGTTGGTTTGTGGTGAATTGTTGACACTTTATGGAGTTTTTCGTTCTGTATTATAGTTTTTACCTACTGTATCCTTGGAATCTATTTACTTTTACACTTTTACAGTACTACATAACGCTCATTAGGTTTAAACTTGGGGACCCAGTTTATCTTTAAATTTATTTTTGTTGCTACAATGTATAAATTAATGTACTTGACTTAAAATATCTAAGAATAAACATACGTTTACATTATTTTATTTTTATTATCCATAAGTATACAATATTAGGGATAATTGCAATTCCTATAGTTTGTGATACATTGAAATAATCGAAACTATTTCAATATCATAAGATTAAACAAGATTATACAGGAAATGTGGGAGAGGGTTTGTCGTGTACACATTCAGTTTGTCTGTCGTTTGGATCTGTTTAAAGGTATTAAATATTTTAAAACATTTGTAGATAATAAACTGCGAAAATAATTTCTACATGTAGGTTTGGCCTTTTTGTCCTATGCTACCCACGACAAAATTTTCCAATTAGAAAGAAAAAAATTGACAGTTTTCATTCTTTCAGTAACCTGATTTTTATTTATATTTTTGTAAAATTCGGGGGAAAACTAGATTTACTATTAGTTTAACAAAAATTAATATTGAAAAATACTGATCTAAACTTTTTTTAAATTCGTATCTACAAATTTTGTTGGACTTACGTGTGAAATTTTGGAATTGACCTTTCTATTACTTAAACGTTTTGTTATTACGTCTTATGTTGTCGGCGTTAAGTCTAAAACAGTATAAACTGAAAGTTACAAACTTTAAACTTTAATAAAATAAAAACTCAACTGAAGCAGATCAAAGTAATGAGGTATAATGAGAGAGTGGGGGGGGGGATGAAGTTGACTAATGACTGAGGACTGGTGTTAGTTGTTTATTTTGATGTACGAGTATATTTATAAATTAATACAGTTAGTTTACGTAGTAAAATATTACGAACAAAACTTCAACAAAGGATAAATATGTCATTTTAAAAAAGACTTCAGACATTTTTGATTATGTTGAAGTATTGTTTTCCAAAAATAATATTTATACGCTTCCCATTATTAAATATTAATCGGACCACTTTGCAGCGAGTTCTTATCCAACTATGGAAATTTCATGTCACAGCCTAAGATAAACTGAATCGTAGTTCCTAAAACTGACAACAGACATCCATCCTTCCACCTAGACTTAAGCCAATTTTGTCCATGGACACGAACTTTGATTTACTTCATTACGCAACCTAAACTGATTCTCAAGAGATCAATACAGAAAAACAACAACAAGGACCTATCTTACAATTAATTATTCTTTATATAGTTTGCTTTGCATTGTTTGTTTGATACCTAACAAGTAACTTTACTTCTTTAAAATATTTACATAATGTAATGAACTGTAGACTAGTATTTCAAACTGTTATATATTACAAGAAGATTTTAACAGTCATTTAAGGTTATCTTAAGTTCTTATGCAGAAAAGACCTTATTTTAGGTGAAAGACAGTTAAAATTTGCTACCAATTTTGTATCATATTACATGATGAAAACGTAAGCTCTGAAATAAAGAAAAAATTACACATACGATTTTAGGAAAGCACCCAAAAAGTAAAGCAGCAATACATATCTAGACAACAGAAACACTTGGCACCTCTCCTCTTCATCGTCTAAATATGTGCCCCGCGGTCAGTTGGACCGTCTGGGATTCATTTTAAAATCTCTCGAACTGTTTTTCGAAAATAACTTTCATCCATAGATCTTTCAATAATTCTAGACATTCAAGCTAACAATGTAATATTAATACGTCTAGCCTATATATTAAGAAGCACTGAAATAATTTTATATATGCTGTTTTAGACTGAAATCGCAAATTACAAAATATGAATGAAGTTTACTTCAACTAAAATATAACATGTTTTACAATTTTATAGAATTATTGGGGAATGAAAAATATCAGAAAAACACATATTTCGATATAGAATTGGTACAATTGTATTAAAAGTAATAATCTACAAAACTAATTTTTTTAAATTATTCAAGTTGCAATTATTAATATAGTTTAATTGAACATTTCTCAATATTTGTGTTTATAAAAACTAATAGTCGAAAAAGTTGTTTAAATTGACTTTCGTTGTCAAGTCAAGATTTAGTTTTAGATTCCAACATGGCCTACCTAAATCTCTATATTGGCGTTTTTCACTTTTATGCTTTAGGTTTACACCTGACAAACATAATTGATTTATTCTCTCGAAACATCACATATTAGTTTTTAATCTATAAAATGTTAGCATATGATTTTGTAGTCGTTTTTATTTATTTATATACAAATTTAATGTCTTGCATATTTTTACAAAAAACTGTTTTTTAGAAGGTCAGTTTTAATTTGTTAGTTTTAATCGATAGTTTCAAATTTGTCCTATTGATCTCATTATAATGAAAAAGGTATTACAGGCAGTGTCTAAACTTTTACAAGAGGTAGGATATTTTTCTTCACAATAATAGATTTACCATTTTTTTTCACTATTCTACCAAAATATTTATGTTTCAAAACCATTTTGATAACACCAGCTTCTGATAATAATTCATGTTCAAGTTTTGTGAACTCTAAACCGCTGTTGTTAGTTTTATAATAACGGTATTGTCAATATTTACTAAAGACAACATTTTCCAAGACAATATTTTAATGGGGTAAAACGATTTAAGATCGGTGAACACAACAATAGGCAGCACTATTTTCAGCTTTAATTTGGCCCTATCGTAAAATATAGAGAACACAGATTGGGAACACAGATTTAATAACCATATTAATAAGTTATTGTTTCCCCGAGTACAAATATCGGTCTTATTACTCCAATCATAATCTTCTCAATCAATAGCCTCTTTATAAGAAAACAGATATTTCAAAACCTAAAAACAGTTAGTTCAGACTAATCTAATAAGACTAATTTGTAATTTAAAATATAGATATTCGTGTAGAAATGTATTCAAAAATTTGTTTAACCTAGAACTATATTTATATTTTGAACGTTTTACTGTTTTTTAAATGGAAGTGGTATCAGTTAGCATCAACAAGGGTATTCCTTACGGCTTCATATATTCTTATAGCATTCAAGGATATACAAATACACTTTCAAATATTCAGGTTTGAAGTTGTACAATGGAGAGTCTCAATATTTGAAAGAAATCAATCCTTTTTTTGAGTGTGAGATGAACCTAAAAAATACCTCTTTAGCAGATGCAGATACAGGACTCACTCTTTAAGTGAGTCAATAGACCAAATTTGAAGCTGTACTGTTGTTTTGTACCTTCTTTAAATATCTGTTTGTTGTGTTCTTTAATAATAAATTTATTATATATATATATCATTATCTCCTTATATATAATGTAAATTCTTACGTGTAATACAGCCTAGCTGTTTTTGGAATATATATTGAATTGAAGTGATTTCCGTTTTATTGTGCTTTCCAGCTTTGATCAACTATCGTTTTGTCTAAGAAACATGGATAAAAAATCGTCTAACGCCCATTAATTTGTCGTCAATAGAACTTTAAAATTTAAAGCTTCCTTACTATAAGCAGTTGGGAGTTCCCTCCTCCAGTTGAAAATAGAAGCGTTTCTCACCATCATAATATGCTAAATACATGGCATTGTCATTACAAAATTAAACTGCTTTCTCGCAATATTTATAATAAAATTTTATTTGATTTGATCTACAAATTAGTTAGTATTTGTAAAATATCCTTTGAGTATAGTCATGAAAAACAACGGTCTCCTCCAATATCCCAAATTGGAAGGAGACATTACGAGACCGTGCGTTGAAGATTGAGTGCGAGAGTACGGGTCTAATCCATTTGCTAAACAAGCTTGAATGCAATATTTACTTACATTTAGTACAGTACATACATTCCTTTTTACAATAGCTTGAATCAGTTCGTTAACCAATAATATAGAGAATTTTTTTTCAGATGCTGTCGTTTTCAATAATCATAGGTAAGAGTTTTGCAATAATTATACATAAGAACAAAAGTTATTTGAAAATAAGAGATGTTGTTATAAATCATTTGTTAAACTCCAAACTCTCTAATGTACTTACTCAATTATACCTAAAATACATTCGTATCCCAAATTTAAAATTTAATTATACACTACAAAAAGTAAAACAAAAATTTAAATTAACACCACTCTTTGCTGCTGAATGTAGTATTTCTTTAAATGACGTTCTGTTTGCTTTCATCACACATTACATTAATTAAATTTCATCATCTGTTATGAAATTCTGGACGTATTGAAAAACTTAGTATCACTGAAATAAGACGCAATAAATCTGATCTAGTTTTCTTGGTACTGTGTAACTATAGAACTATATTGCCAAAGTGAAAGCCTTCACAATAGGACAAAACAAACTTTGCGGGTAGTGGTGTAGACTTGTGAGGTTTATGTTCAGAGGTAAAGGGTGGTGGGCTTTCATCTACAAAGGATAGAATAATTAAGGCAAAAAAATAAGGGAAGAATATAATTTATTATAATTAACATTTTTTTAGAGTATCAAATTATACTTTTAGGAACTATACAGACAAAAATTATAATTTGGACGGATATGAATAACAGCGTGTGGAAGCCACGGGATGTTTTTGTACTGATATAATCTGCAAAAATCAAATTAGGACACTACCTGGTATTTGGACAGATATGCATTCAATTTAGAACTTTTGTGACAATGGTTTATGGTTATTTTTATACAAATGTGGTCAGTAGTATGGAATTGGAGACGTTGAAGATACCGGTTGGATTTTGGATCGATGAGACGTATAGTATCTAACTTAAGACAAGACTAGATTTTAGATTATAATTGGACAATGAACTGTAGCATCCAATTAGGTACCTGCTTATTGGACGGATATGATTTATAATTTCAATTAAATGATTAGGGAAGACCACTTAAACACATAGATTGTTTTTGAGTGTATGACACACAACCAATTTGACATTTTATTGGAGCGGTCCACTGGGTTTAAAAAGTATAATATTTACGTATTGACTTTTTTAGAGGCAAAGTTAGGAACCCAAGGTCCTCTCCTCTACTTAACCTCATCAAAGTAAAGCAAAATACAAAATAAAACATAAACAAAATGCTAAAACTTAAATAATAAGAAAGATAACAATTTTATATAATGAACTAAACAAAATTTCAATAAAACAGACGAAAATAAATTTCAAACGAAAACAGTTGATGCTAAAAATATATAGTCTACAACGAAAGAAAATTACTACAATATTTACTATTGAATACTATACTATTATAATTACTATTACAATTTAGGGACGATACTTGATTGTGTTTTTTTTTATTGTTTCAGTATATAATGTTGGAACATGCTGACATCAGTTGGATTTTTATTGCCAGAAATTAAATTTTGCACATTTCGAGTCACAGTTGGTATTTCCTTGGAAATGATTTGTAACAATTAATTTGTAATTATTGTCGTAACAGTTGTGCAAATACATAGATTTTACGTTTATTTTTATGGAATGTAACAATTAGTTTACAGTATTGATTATTAGAGTTTTATTTTTATTTTAATGGATCAAAACAATAATGATAATTACAGTATTAAAGTTTCTGTAATTATGCTGTTCAGGCAGATTTGTACACACACAGTTTTGTGAACGAAAAATGGATAATTCCTCAAAAAAAAAATTAATTTCTATAATAAGCATTCTTATCTACGTATAGATGCTTTAATTAAAAACACTATTAGTGACCTTGATTTCTTTATGTTGGATATTAAAAGCGTATTCTACAGGATTATATATAGGCAGGTTGGGTACACAATGTGATTATGTTTATAATTGGATGTAGTAAATTAACATGGTTTGTGTAAACACTGTATTGCAGCGATGATTAGGTTATGTTATAATCATAATGTATTACGCGCCACCTGTTTAGCGCAACCATCATCAGTGAAAACCAATTGTAAATGCCAACGGACACTCTGTACTGATTGAGTACTTTATGTATCTCGAGGAAGGTGAGTGAAGTGGTGAAATATGTTATAAGAATGTCCTTATCATTGTTCTAGAGTGAATTAGTGTTATAATTTGAAAAAAGAAAAAATTATGGAGGGTGAGAACATTGAATTAATACTAATTTTTTTTTTCACTTTTTCCGAAATGTAGCTCCCTTAAACACTATATAAATGTATATATAGCATCCTCTAAAATATAAAAAGTCGGAATTATATTATATAAAAACCTTAACAACTATATTGCCGTTATTAATTATCTAAATTTAAATTTAGAGTGAAATGAAAATTAAAAAATAAAACTATCTGAGTAAAATCGATACCGTACAAAAATAAAAGCCTCAAGCAATTTATATATTTTAGAATATAAACTTGTAATACTTAAATTAGGAAACCTGCATAACATTTACTCGATTTTAAAATTGTACTACCCATGCCAGATTTGTCTTATATCGAACTGTGAATACCAGCTTTTAGTCTATTAGTCTTTTTACTTCCTTAAGAGAACTAATGGCCGAGGTTTGGATTGTGAGGTAGGAGTGGTTATGTTTGTAACAGCACTTTCTGTAACGATCATGATTCATTGTTACTTAGGAAAGCACCTTCATGAAGGAAAAACCAATATAAAGTAGAGAAAAATACCTGTATAAACATTACACTAACTTTTTCAATCATACATACACAAGCAAAAATATTTTGTCTGTCCTAAGAAATGCTTGTGCTGGGTTATTAGCCGAAGTGTGAAATTTAACTCAGAACATAGTATAGAAAGATGGAAGGGAAAATAAATTTAGACCAGTTTAATAGTTTTTTTTTGAGAAAAAAAAATCATAAACATTCCTTTTTTGTGTTAGTGATTATGATAAACTTAAAACCAACTTTTTATCGGAGTAGGAGGTAAACATTTTTACAATATTTTATAAATATGTAATGAGAAAGCAACAAATAATTATAAACTCAAACAATTAAAATAAAATAAAAAATTAATAATTTATTTACATTAAAAAATATACGATAGAGTTATTGGAGTGATAATTTGCGAAACTGTACTTATTTCAGATTTAGTTACACAAAATAACAAATTAACCCACTGTAGCCTAACGATCGGTGGCTGTGTTAGAAGTTCAGAAAATTTTGACTTAGGCTACTTTAATACAATCTTTCAGACGCAATAGATGTAACAATACATCTTAAGGTTAATTTAAAGCTGACTATATTTCTCATAAATATGTAATTATTTAAAAAAAATTAAATAATATACAATTTAAATGGAGTTGTATACCGGAATTCGTCCTAAAACTTTAAATATCATTTAATATTTTGAAGTGATTTAATGAAGTCATAGACCAGTATATTTTAAAATATGTAAACACATACTTATAACGGCTACAATATTTGCTAATTTATGTAATTATGGTAGCAACACAAAAAACTGTCAACTTGTAATGTAATTGTGCAAACATCAGAGAAATTGTAACCAGATGAGCAATGAATCAAACAAACTAAATACAATCGCTTTGCAGTTTCAAAATTTGTGTACGAATGATTAGAGTCTATTTGTTGAGCAAAGTTTGAATTTGTCTTACGCATCTTATTGTGCGGCAAGTGTTCTACCTGTCTGTCCAACATAAAACATGTTGCAATCGTTGGAGTTAATTCTGTACACACCTGACTTCCTGTCTGTCGGCGTCAATTGTTTGTGTCGCAATATCCTCTGAACACTGTTGTCGGTGCGGAAAATGTATTATTTTACATTTGGGGAACAATATTGGCGTATTCGACGGAAACAAATTTGTTATTTTATCATATATCTTATTTAAATATTTGAAGTGACATGGATAACTAAAATGTAATATAAACTATTCTCGTATCAGATTTAACCACTGATATAAAATTAAACCTGTGGTTGTAAATTACTGTAGTTGCTCGTTCAAAAAAGTATTGAACATTTTTGACCTTTATGGTGAGTTTTTAAGTGACTACTTTAAAAAAGTCGAAGACTCTGATTATACATATCATATTCACCTGTTATTTTTTTTTCTCGTAATTTTGGATGTTCTTCCCATTCTTCGCCTTTTATGCATACAAAAAAAGTTTTTTTGAAAAAAATTCTTTTACTTAATTTCCAACAATGCTAAAAACAAAATTAAAAGAATTGTACAAAGTTTGAGTAAAAACAGCTGTAATGAATTTACTTAAAAAATACGTACGTTATTAGATGTGTACAACAATGGTGGAAAAAAATAAATCCTGTCCAAAAATTAAGGTATCCAAAAACGTGACTTTGACGTACTGTCAATGTGTCATTAATGTTATGAGTACGTAGGCACATTTAAGGGATACATAATCTAACATATAATCTTCAACGTAATTAATATAACGTAACGTAACGTAACGTAAGCCAATATAAAAACGCAAATACAGTAATTGGAAATTTACAAAATAACGACCATTCGAGTGTAATTAAATCACTTCTTTTTATTTTAACTGCTTTCTTCGTTTTTTTTTTTTTTTTTTAATTCTTAAAGACGCTTTTCCCTTTAATGTTGAAAGTTAAACTACAATTTCTCTAGACGATGATGGATACGGTTGTATAAAACACGTTACTCTATTACCAAACTATCTTTACTATATAGAGCACTTAAACTTTGCAGTATCTAGGCTACCCTATATGAAAGTTGGCACATTGTTGTAATAATATCAGATTTCTTGTTATAAACTTTGTTTTCACGTACATTATATCCCTAATACACAGATGTACTCGTAAATAGGTTTACACCGTAATCGTATGTTGGTCGAAACATATGGTTTATTTTTTATAACGTTGTTATGTTATAACGTATATAAATAAAAATAACAGTTGATTTTTTTTCATTTGTTTGTGATAATTTTTCTGACTCTATTTAAATAATATAATATCAAGTTTGTGAATGTTTTAAAACGGCTACACTTTTAACGTTTGGCAACACTAAACGCTAAAGAAGAAAACCCAAATAAAACTTGACACAACAAAGGCCTTTGCAGAGGTTACAATGTCTCCTTGGTTAAAAGATCGGAAGATTGATCCATGGTTTCTTGAGGATGATCCTCTTTAGCACCATCACCTTTATGTAATTTTCTTTTCCTACGTTTGGCTAAAAAGTCCTTTATTAATTGATATTATTTCAAATTATTTAAATATTTTTCCCAACAGCTAGTACAGACCCAACTGGTATTTTAATTTATATTTTATAAATTATTATTTTTGTTATAATAACAACTGATTAAAGTTTGATCTATCCAAACACAAATTAAAATGAAATCTAAGCTCGAATATTAGTTTAGAAACCAAATGTTTAATTTAATAATCTAGGTAATACTAATAGCCATCGCGATTGACCAATTTTGGACACCTGGTGGCTGAGTTTCTTGATGCCTAAATGCAACGACGATCTACTGATTCTTGATTTGATTTTCACTCAACGTTGGTTGTAAGAAAATCCCCACAAGAAGAAATACATAGGTGTTATGTCGGATGATTCTTTGGCGCTTCGACGACCGGGAAAAAGGAACACAAATTTTGAACATTAGTGCAATAGAACAAAATGTATGTCATCTTGTGATTATCACACTGCCGTCTTTAATACTTGTACATATAATCACTGTTTTTTTGTTTGTTTTTTTTTTTTGTTTTTTTCAGTACCATAGAAAATTAAATGGTACAAATGAAACAGTTACTGTACTGGCTAATCATAACCGACGGTTTAAAACTCCGAACAGCTTATCTGACCACAGGATTTTCATCAGTACTCCAGTTTCATTTCTTTCTTCGTTTAATATAGTTTCACAAAATTAAAGATACTAGTTAGGGTCGTCCTTCAATACACAATAGATAAGTCTCGGACGATCTTTAAAGAAACACATAGACAGAAAAGCGATTTCAATAGGTCTTGTTGCTGTTAAGAAACCAAGCTAACGAAGGAACGCCTTATGGAAAAACATCTTGCAAAATTAAAATTCTGCGTATCACGTATACATTAATAAACGCTCTTTAAACTACGCCAAAGGCATTCCACTAATTAACTTATGAAGTGTATAATAATGACGTTACAATTGTATGGGAATGCACCATATTGAATGTAATAATTTTATATAAATATCATATTACACATACCTTAATTATTTTGTGCTTAACGCGTACTCTATTTTCGAGCACAATAATTGGACTTTATATTTTAGTACATGTACACGACAGGGGGTACTTTAAACTTAGTTATTCTAGAAAAAAAACTTTTCAAATTTTAAAATTGCTTGAAATTTACCAATTTTCTGCTTAGCTCTGCGATTTATAAAAAAGAGTAGTAACTTTGGATATTATTAGATTAATTTGAGTATGACATTTAATGTAGGAAATTTTGAATTAGTTGGACGATTTTATTAACGATTGTTCAACATAATGCTAAAAATCTGCAAGCACATGAATTGTGAACGAAACGTGACAATAATCGTCTGTTAAAATGGCAACAGATACACGACGTGTACCGAAGGTTAGGGTCGGTGCACAATTTCACACTTTTAGGTCTATTTTTACTTCAAATGCCTGTAATACAACTAATTTTTTTTTCTGTAGAAATTCTCTGATAAACCTGTATTAAGAGAAAAGTTAATGTTTGTAAGGAAACAACATTGTTTCAACGTTCCTGTTTTACTGTTGGCTACTCGATAGTCCCTACTAATAATTCGACATTTTCATCTTAAGTATATTCGGAAGTTGAATCCTATTTTTTGGATATACACACAAATATGTAATATCTATACTTCATGTATATGCATTACAATGTTATGTTATTGTTGGTGTTATGAATTAAAAAGTACAAAATAAAAGTTACAAACTTTAAACTTTAACGAAATGAAAACTCAACTGGAGCACATCAAAGTAATGAGGTATAACTTGAGAGAGGGGGAAGGGATGAAGTTGACTAATGGCTGAAGGCGGGTGTTAGTTGTTTATGTTAATGGAAATTATACAACTTATCTCGTAAGACTAGATGAAAATTAAGACAAAAATTTTAAAACTTTTTTTTCAAATAAGGTGTATTTGTGTCTTCATTTAGCACTACAAACTTAAGGATAAACCGATCAATTTTCACTCTACGATACATTGGATCAGACAAAAACTAAAGATAAGTATCATATGGTTTTACAAAAAAGTAGTATAAAACTAAAAACTAAACACAATAATATAAAATTTGAACAACACTAAAACTAGATAACAAACAAAAAGTATGATTAAGTTTAATAAACAACAACAGTTAGGATCTGCTTAACGATAGAACGTTATTTTTTAAATTTTTTAAGTAGATATCATTTTTAAGATCTGTATATAAAACCGAGGATCCTCACGCGCGTGTTTGTCTGCAAGTCGCAAACAGCTTACAAAGACAAGACTTACATATTTCAATCTTTTCATTTATATTCATTTATTTTCATTATAGGTAATATAGAGGTAACAAAAAATATAAAGAGTAGAAAAATTTGCGTTTTTGGAAATATTAGTGTGGAGTGTCAAATAAAATAAGAAATTATTATAATTACGAATATTTATATTTATTATGTTGGACTTAGGTCAAACTTCCCCCCTTCTAACCGAATACGGCATGACCTACGAATCTAAACAAAATGTATTTTAAATTTAATTGTAGTGCGAATTAATATATTATATTGTTTTTGTATGAGGAATAAAAATTAATTTAAACACAGAATAAGAAATGGGTAGCGTGTAAGATGGTTTGCATATTACTTCATTTCTCTTCATTAGGATCCGTTGTAAAACAATGGGTCTTTATAATTTCACGCTCTTGTCTGTCTGTCTGTCTGTCTGTTTGTAAGTCCCAAACAGTCTACTCAGACAAGACGATAAATCATTTATCATTCAAAATCTGCATTTATATTTATTGTATTTTCCCACATATAGAAAAAATATAGCGGTATTTAAAAATGTCATTTGGGTAGTTAAACTGTAAAAACTATCAAGTTAAAAAAAACAATTATTTAAAAATATTAAATGTGGGATATCAAATAAAAACTCCAAATTATTTTGATTACAAATATGTGTGTTTATTTGACGATGAAATTAATATTGGAGACTAGCAGAGTACCCGTCCTTCGTCCGGGGTTGACGTATATTTGTATTGAGTGTTAAGGGAGTTTTCAAGGCCACTGGTTTGGTTCCCTGATGGAATTTTTAAATAAACCACCAGGGTCCCTAATTATCTCCATGTACAATTTCATATCAATATGTCCAGTAGTTTTTACGTGATTGAGTAACACACAGACAGACACTATTAGATTTTTATATCATAGTATAGATCAGCCGCTTAAAAAAACTTTGACTTTATAAAATAACTGTCGCTATATGGCTACGGACCTTAAGTTATACAACACACACGCTTGGCCCTTTTATTTAATTCCTTTACACAGCTGTTCTTATTGTGAATATAATTCTTAACTTACAAAAGTAATAATAAAATTATATTTTTGTCTAAAAACTCAAACATATTAGGAATTATATAATCTATAAATTTGTCACACAAATTTAGTAAGGCTATCTTCTAAGGATATCTGTATAAATGGTGTTTTCAGGACATAACCTAGAAGATAGTCATACAACGTATTTTATTTTTTTTCATAATTTGAATTAATCCATTCACTAGAAAATGGTAACCTGAATTTTTCTCTGTTTGATTTAGAGTTTAAATTTTCAGTTTTCTTTTCATTAAATTCCTCCTTTGGGACTACTATGAATAGTCATACCATATAATGCAAAGTTCATATAAAACCCAATAATGGTCAGCTACACTGATCACAATCACGAAGACTAATCTTTTCATTTTGGAATTGTGGTTTGGTTTGTAATAATACCCTAAAAGACTGTAAAGATGACAATAATTAGAGTATCCAAGTCTTACAGTAAGGGCTGTTAAAATATCACATTTAAAAAATATTAATTGCTAAAACTGTAATTAAAGAAAAGATAATTTATAAGCATTGGGAATAGGAAAACAGGTAATACCTTCGAGATATAAATAATGATGTAAAATTAAGTGATTTATCTTTGTGTTGTAAATTTGAGAACCATCTGAGGAAGCAGAGCTTTAGTTGATTATTTTATTACAATTGTACAGGTTGCATAAAGTGTTTTGATTAGGTTTGTAATAGCGCTGTATAACCGCAAGTCTGTTTCGTTGTCCACAAAACCATTAAGTTTCCACTCTAACACCATTCCAAAGGCTTTAAACCTCGCAATATTAACTATACAGACTGTATTCAATGTGTATTTAGAAGCGAATAATAAATTTATCAAAAATAACTATTTGGACATAAAGTACTGCATTATTATTTAACACATTACCTGAAACTTGAACATAGAAACAGTGTGATTTGAAATCGTTTCAATATCAAATAACATATTATACTAAATTAAAGTATACCATTATGGTTTTTTCTTGGACAAAAACAAAATACTGCTCTATGCGGAAGTTAGATACCTCATTTGCAGATTTCATTTTTCAAATAAATAAAAAAATAATAATAATAATAAATTAGATGCCAAGCATTTATCAGATGTCAAATACGAAACTTATCAACTTTAATACCATATTAAACATTAAAACATAATTAAAATTGTAAACTATCTGGAACAAAGAAAATCAAAAAATCAAAACAAAAAACTGTGAATTACAAATTTAAATTGAATTTAACTACACCCCGACAATAAGTAAAGATTAACACACTTTTTGTGCCATATTTTAATGTGATCACTCGTAAGATGTTAGCACCATCTCAATCAATTCTACTTAAGAATTAGAAAACAATATTAAATTTAGCAAACAAATCTTAAAACTAATATTTTGGTGTTTAATAGGGACGTCATTTGGAAGAGCTTTAGTTAAACGATTCACCTACTTTGTAAAATCATTCAATGGTTCATGTAAATGATTAGTTGAAAAGAATTGGTTCCCATCAGTTACGAATTAACCTTAGTAAAAAAAAGTAGTTAGTAAATAAATTGTATACATTCATGCATATACACATTATTTAGAAATATTACTATAATCTTATTCTGGAGGTTGAAATATGTAATGTGCAAATATATAGATAAGTTTAATTCCCGCGCTTTAGTTCGAAACGTTGTTTGGATTTTAATGAGCTATTTGAAAATTACCATGTAGTCCTATTTAATAACTGTACGTCAATATTACATGGAATGAAACATGAGACGTTTTAAATGTTATAATAAAAGACTACATTTTAAGTTTGGGGATACATCTCTATTTAACTCTTTTTAAAGCGTTTACTTTTCCATAAGAAAACTTTAGTGTGATAATAGATTTTTGACTTTAGTAATTACACGTATATAGATAAAACTTGTCCAGTTACAATGAAAACTCCTAATTGATTGATTAAGTCATGGAGAAGAGAATTTAAAATTTGATTTAGGATGCCTTAGTACATCATTCCGATGTTAACAAATAAATTTGAAATTTAATTTGACACGTATAGATTCAGTCGTAAATATAATACAAGATTCTAATTTGTTTTAATAAAAAACCATTACTGCACAAAGCATATCTAACAATAGATTCTAGTGATTACCATTCAATATGAGTAATATGGAAATGTTTACTTTAATAAATAGGCTACTACCATATTTTCTTTTCATTGCATGGATATATAATTTTTTAAGAATATAATAGCAGTATTCATATTTTGAAAAGTTAATAACTTAAAACAATAAATCCAAATATAAGAAGAGCAAAAGAAATCATTGTTTGAGTTGACTTTTCAAACTGGATATTACAAACTATTACAAATGGTAATATCCATTAATGTTTCTCTGTAATGTCCGTCCCTGAGTTGTTCCTTCTCTCGTGATGGTTTCCTGTTCTGTTTTAATGACTTCCTGAAGAGACCACAGCGAGCTAAATATCACTGCTTGCTCTTGAAAGCTAAAACTATCTAGGAAACCAACATGACCAAACAAGCTGTCAGGAAAATTTAAATAATATTGAATGTTTTAATTAACCACCAACACGTTGCCTCTGTGTACTCGCAATTATGAAAGATCAATCATTTCATAATCGTTAATGTTTTATTCATTTCCCCTTCATAGCGTGGATATTTAAGAAAAGTTTTATTAATTAAAGCTCAAAAAACTAAAACATATATGTAAACAAAAGTCAGAAAACATCGTTTAAAATCAGATAGAAAAAACCGTATTTTTGGGAGGGGATAGAATTAATTAAACCATTAAAAATAATGTAATTTCCAAATTAAAAAAAAATATATATATGAAAATCGAAAAAAATATTGAGAAGTTATACTCAATATATTGCATACGTTCAACTTAAACTCACGATCTTATAAAACACTAGTGATTATGAAATAATGTTGTGTAGCTTCCAAGAATGAAGTATTGATAATTTAAATAGGTAAACAAGATCTTTACAAATTAGGGCTAATATTTGAACGCTATAAATCGTTTTAATGTTTTTCTGTGTTACGTGATATTAGTGTTTTAAGTGTTTTTATTTGCCGTAGTAAGGATTTTATCAATCTTACTTTTACAAGATAAAAAATATAATTTAACTCCAACATGTTTTCAGAGGAATAAAACTTTAAAGAATTTGATGGTTTGATCTCCTGAAACCAGTGGGATCATAGAGAGTTTGACAATATGAACAACTAAGAGGCCCCAAAAACTAGAGATTTTTAAGAAGAAATTTTATGTCTCAAACAATTTCAGTTTAAAATAACAAATAAATAATAAAATTAAAAACCTTTCTTGAAAATTCCGGCTATGGTGACAATTATTACCTTATCCTTCTTATAATTTAGAAGTTAATAGTTTGATAAAATTAATATGTTTACCGAATCTATTGATATTGTAGGAAACACAAATCTATACCACTCGATACAGATGGTAAAACCTCACAAAATGACTTAACGTATCAGATTAGTGTTTTACAAGTAAGATTTTTCCTGAAAATCCATTTAAAAGAAATTGAATAGCTTTTTTTAAAATGTATATCCTCACCAACTTTCCCAGTCAATGATCTCTTATAACAATTTGTGAAACAACAGACGCTTGCCTATCAAATAAAATGTTTAAGTTATAACAATACAATTAAAAGTTTTTTTTAAACAATTTTTTCGATTAATTTGTTTCGAAATTTATGAAAAAGTATTGTAAATACTAAATATGATTAAGAACAATATTTTATACTTATTTTTACTTATATTTAAATCGCTTGCCTATCAAATAAAATTTTTAAGGTATAACAATAAAATTAAAAGTTTGTTTGTAAACAATTTTGTCGTTTGATTTGTTGCGAAATTCATGAAAAAGTATTTTAAATACTAAATATGATTAGGAACAATATTTAAAACTTATTTTTAACTTTGTATTAGTATTTTATGATCTTGAAACAACCTTTTTAACATATTAGCCCCACGGGCTCTACACCCTTACGGAAAAAGTGTAGAGTTTATGGGTCTCTACGTCAAAATATAATTTATTTTTCATAATAAAACCTGTTTTTTTTCAGGTCTTGGTTTAATATTTACAAAATCGAATATTTAAGATAAAGAAATGAATAGCGTAAAGGAAAATTGATAATCTTACATGAGAAAATTCATTTCAAAGATTTGAATCTACATGTGTTTCTGTATTTAATTTAAGTTACTTCCTTTAACATTCAGTTGGTTTATCGTGCTTGATGTATTATTGTACATTTCGGTTACTCATTTTAATATGTTATTTGCATACAATAATATAGTTCTGAATAATTTCAAACCGATAATAAGTTGTCCGATAAAAATGACATCTCTCGGATGAGCATAATTTCGAATCCCCATCATTATTCACTTTAAACAGAGTGTATAAAACAGCGATCAGTAAGTTGAGTAAGAACGTGAGAAGGGAAGAAGATCAGTTCCAACTTTAAACAGGCCCAATCATTTTCATTTACGTAACTTCATAACTCATTTTATAAACATTTCCTGTGGTTTTTTTATCCTGATCGTATTAAGTTTACTTTTGAGTACGTCTCAAATAATTGTAGATGCAGTTTAATAAATAAATATTTAATACATACAAAACTGAATCATATTTATTTATAAATGTGTTAAGTCAGATACAATTAAAATTTCTATACATTACAAGTTATATCGGGTCCTGAATTGGGACACTGTAACCTAATTGGGATTTATGCGTTACTATAACAGCAAAACAATAAATGTGTTCAAGGATTCAAAATTCAAAAGGTTAAATCATAATGCAGAATGAAAACTTGTTTAAATTATTATTGATTCACCACCTAACACCCTCGTGTATATAATTTGGTACCGCAGAGATTATTCACGACTAATCTAACACATAATTCACTCACAACATAATTCAACTGTCACTGTTTCAAAAAACGTAATGATATTTTATCACAGAGCCATTCACAGCTAAATTTATTTTTAATACAAAAAGGTATTGTTTTTTCTACAAATTATTAATAATTGTTGTCTTCCATTGTTGCTTGATATTTCATTTCTTCATACGTAGTTATTATGTAATATACTAGATAACGCCCATATTATGTCAGGTAAAAGTTGTAGGATAATACGTTAGAAATCACGTTATTGAAAATATTTTATTTTATATTTCACTTTATATGTTGCTTTCATTCATTATTATTTTGTTTATAGCAGAACTGACTAGTAATAAACACAAATAATAGTAATTTTGGCAATTTTACGGTTTAGAAGTAATGTAATAAATCTAATATCAGAATTAGAGGAACGGGATAAGAGAAGAATTTTTCACTCGTTCAATTGTAAGCTAAAACCGTGTTAACTTAAGAACATTGCAAAATTATGTGTTTTCAAAGAAAATTTAGAATAAATCACTTCCTTGAAATCCATTCAACTGTGGTCATTTATTGCACAGAAAGCCTACTTAAAAATCTCCTGACAATGAAGATGGTCTCAGATTGGCAACTTAAAAGTAATAACTTTTCCAAAGTAATATTACCTCGTGTGTATCGTAGAAATCTGACATCTTAGATTGAACATACAATCAGTTGAAATTATTAACTCCAGATATCATAAAACAAAGCACCTGTATGAGATAAGCAATTTCAGCACGAAAGAGTCTGGCCGCAGATTTAACACCTTGAATAAGTTATAGGGATCTTGAGTTAATAATCATTTTGTACCTCGGACTTTCTAGATCACCACGAAGCAATAAATCAAAGTGATTATAGTGATGATTTGTAAACAGACCAATTCGGTAGATTTACTTTTTCCATCTTAGAGAATTTTTTTATTCAGTGATTGTTTCTCTGTACTCAGTGGTATAAAAAATATTTAAAAAACAAAAAATTGAAAAACTTTTGCTCCGTCAATATCAAAATAAAACTGAGCACCAATAAGTAAAGCGACCATACTTACTGATATTTTTCACCTTTTCACTCATATATAGTATAAATAAATTTGTCTGATAGGTCAAAAACTTGATATCGAGTTTTTTGCGGAAATATATATTAAAAAAAAAATAATAATAATGTCCACGTGTATTATGTAGTATCTTACAGTACAAATTAGAGCACCAATTTTTAATAAAATTTAGGACGTCTGCAAATTTCGTCTTTAACTGTCACTGATTATTTCGGTTTAAATTACTTTTGTCGACACTAATTTAATTTATTGTTTTAACAAAATTATTTATTATGGGCTTAGTTTATAATCTAGAGCTGAAGATTTTCAGCGTAATCGAAAACATTTTATAGCTTGTATCTCCTAACTGTTTAGAAGAAGAAGAAAAACTACACCCCATACAATCATTTAATATTTAGGTTTACTTTTTGACAACAAAATTGTATATAATAAACTCTGGCGTTGTGATCTTAGCTTACGTTCAAGTTTTGTAAACTCCAAAAGTCTGTGATTAATTGTCTAATAGAGACTGCATTTAGATCCTGCGAAACACCATTTTCAACCTATAAAATTACTGTTAAAGTTATATTCTGAATTGTTTATTTAAAAAATTACGAGAGGGGAGTATAACTTTCAGCTTTGATTCGTCTCAATCTTTGGTTGGTAACACGTTACATAACCTTTCAGAAAAAATAATTCTTGTATTAAATATTATTTGATTTTTAAATGAGATATTACTCGATCACTGAAAATTTTAATCCCTCCTCCTTCAAACTCTATATTCTGTCTGATCACTAAAATCATAATAATTTTAGACAACATCCTCTTTATTATAAATAAACCAGTGATTTAAAATTGTATATTATAGTTATTGCAATATCGAGTTTTAATCACTTGCATTAACAACAAGGATCAAAATTGCATCCACACAATCATTTGTCCTCCTCAAAATTTAAAGCCACTTTATTTAAAAATCTCAGTTACCTCCCCTTCCTTCACTAGAACATGATGCTCTGTTGTCATCATAATTATCTCAAAATATGTCTTCTTGTATTTATTTTTTTTGCACAAATCAGTAGACTATTGAAATATTTTCTTGTGAAATCCATACAAGATCGACTGTTGTCCCTAAGATTCAAAATCAGATACATTTTGTGTGTTACAGTTGTAGTCGTACCTCAAGAAAAATTTAATAGCAATATTAAAAATAATATACATACTATTCTTTTTATTTATTTGTTAGTCAATAAAGATGAAATCCTCAAATATTTGTTTAAAATTAGAGATTTTACTAATTGAATTCAGTCTCTAATGATATTAAAATTAAATTATAAAACGTTATTATGTTATGTCAAAAATGTAAATTTCTGACGTTCGAATTTTAAACTTTAAACTTAATTTTACACAGACACACTCAAAATATCATTGGACAATTTTCACAACTTCTTGTAAGTCTGAAAACACATTATTACATTTAGCCCTAATTAATTAAAGTGGAATTGTTAAACTAAGTACCGTTTGTTTAATTCATTGCAAGACACACTAAACTTGTTCTATGTACTGTGTAACTATTGAACTAAATTTTCTGAGTGTAACTACCTTGCATGTAGTGGAGTCGATGTAAATGTGGTGGTTTTTAAACTATGAGATTAAAGGAATGAGTCTTTTACTATTGCTTTAGGCTTTCTTTAATCTTAACTCTTTTGAGTTATATTGGTAGATTTATGAATTCTTTGTAGTCTGATTATTAAAATGTATTACCACGATAAAATCCCAGATAATTCACAAGAAATGATATGTAGATAGATTCGTGTTGGAAGTTAATCCCGATTAATATGTATTCCTTTTTATTTTAGAATGACATAGTTTTTATTTTTTAGATTTAGCATATTTGGTTTTCTTGACGTTCTCCGCTTATTTTACCATTTTCGGAATGATGTCTGTCTATAACAATTTTGTTATCTCAAGAACTGGTGGTCTGATTGAGACTTAATGCTTCATCCGCCGTAGGTACTAAAATAATTATTACATTTTGGAACAAATAAAGTCATTGATTTATTTAGTAGCTTTTAAGGCAAATTTAGGAGCACAAAGTTTTCTCTACAATTTTATATGATCAAAGTAAAAAATATTACAAGAAGATATAGAATCGGATGTTTTACTTAAATTTAAAAAGAGTTTGATTACAATAATATTAGCTGATGTTCATCGTCTACAATAACACGATATTTAATTTCTTGTATTCAGTCTACTTAGCTTATCTTGCTTTCCTTGGAAATTGAAAATACTTGTGTATGCTTTGAAATAATTAAACATTTGTTTTGAATTAATTAGATAAAGTATTACGGCCATGTGATGGTGTTTATAAGTTGAGTGATTCAAATGAATGAAGTTTGCGAGAAAGTATTAGGCATTGATAAATTACTGTTGACATTGAAACATGAGTGAAAAATACAAACAGCTTAAAATTAATCTTCTGATTAGTAATAGAAGCAACGAGGATACCAAAATATTGACTTTAAACATATATTTAAATATATATATATATATATATATATATATATATTGAATTTTAACACGTTTGAGACTCCTTTTAATTAAATTCATGAATTGGTCAAATACTATTTAAAACTATGTCCGTAGAATATATTGTTTGTCGATGATTGCAACATTAGATGAAAAGCTCAACGTAGCACAAAATGAAGTATTATTATTAGTAATGTATGAAATACACGTTAGGAAGCAAAAACACTTTTATAATTCACATCGAGTTTATTATCACTAAAAGTTTCGACCTCTACTTGTCATTTACAAGTAACAAACTAAATGTAAAAAACGCACTTAACATATAAACAAGAGGAGGATGTTGGGTGGAGGTGGGGTAGGAGCTGGCAGATGATTAAGGTCAACAAAGGTTATGGACCTAGAACACGTTAGGCAGGGTTAACTGAGAACATGTGGGGTAACAAAAATGGGCCTAGGATAGAAGTATAAATTTATAAAAACGATAATAAAAAGAAAATTACGTTTTATAACTGTTTGGCTGTTTGTACTTATACAAAGTACAGGGTAAGTTTAGTAAACAGTAAAAAAAGTTGACTTCTCCTTTTTACTGATATTCACGTTTCACGAGCACCGTAAAAGTGATTTTTGAAAAACCGTCCTCCCGTTGTCGTTGTACGTAAACACTATAGCGATCACAAAAATAAAAATATATAGATAAAATTTGGTATAGGGGACTATTATAGTGATCTGATATACAACCACTTTAAAATTCAGAAAAATCTAATTGAAAATGTCAAATTGCGGCCATTTAAAACAGTTTTTTGTTTATATCTCAAGTGTAATTCAACCTATAATATAATGAATTAAATAGAACTCTGCAGATTTTAAATCTGTATGTAATGGTACCAACTCAACAACGATGACAAATAGTGACGTTGCTATTTTCGAACACTGACCTCCAGAGGAAATGTGATATTATTATAGTTACGAAATACAGTGGCTGCGTCACCGAAACGAGGGTAACGAGTGGAGATTCCTTTACATTTGTACAAGGATGAAATACGAGAATAGAGGGAAGATTTTGTAACAATTACACATACACGAAGGCAGATAGAACCGTGCCTATGATAAGAAAATGGTTTAGAAAACCTGTGTAACCCTACGGGATAAGACTACTTGATCTACCAATAAAATTTAACATTTCTTACAAAGCTTACGAAACCAACTTTTGGGCGTTAAATTACATGGGGATCTGCTTTTATGATAGGGCTGGACAAGTACTATGATGGTGTCCATCAACTTGTTTTCTCCTCACATAATATTAACACTTATATTCAATTAAATCCTGAAATATACATTATTATAATTTTTTTAAACGAACATTTTCAATGAATATTAAAATCTAATTCAAGTGCTTCATTTGACTGAGGAATTACTACAATTATTTAGTAGAGAAGTTTTACACATTTCCACATCTTGTTTGTAGTTGTACAGTTAAATGTTACAATTTAATGTTTATACATTTGTGTAATAAAATACATTTGTACATCACAGGATATAGAATTTATTGTTACACACTGTCTATTGTAGGGTAACGTAGAACCCGCCTGATAACATAATATTTAAGCAACTGCCATTTTTGGTTGTTGTTGACAATATTCCAATGTTATATCTTTGAATATCATTTGCATAATGTGTGTTATCACTTAGTGCATGGCAGGTTCAATCAATTCAAGTTGGTTTGATTAATAGTTTGACATTTCTTAGGAATAGTACATACTCAATGATTGAAATAAGCTGTGTTATTTTTAGGTATTCTTTTGAAGTTTAGAATAGTTAATTTTTATTATAAAATATTTCAAAACACTGACTGAAATTTCTTAAATATGTATTGAGTGAATAACATTTTAAAAATGGATACCATTATTTGATTCAGCAAAGCAATGCATTAATTTCATTAAACAAGTTGAATGTAAAGATCGCGGTAAAAATATGAAAAAAACAATATAAGAGGAATTTCATTTAAAATTAAATTAAACTTGAGGAATAGAATTTGACCCACGTTGTATGTAAAGAATGTTTGTTATTCCTTGGTATTTTTTAAAGCCTACAATAGTAAATTTTTATTAATAAGTATTTCAAAAAATTCAAATTTCTTAAATATGTATTGAGTGAAGAACATTTAAAAAATGGATACCATCGTTTGATTCAGCAAAACAATGTATTTCATTAAAAAAGTTGAATTTCAAGATAGGGGAAAGATATGAAAAAACCATATAAGAGGAATTTCATTTTAAACTAAATTAACCTTGAGGCAGAGAATTTGACCCACTTTATATGTAATGAGTGTTTGTTATTCATTGGTATTTTTTTAAAGCATAGAATAGTTAATTTTTATTATAAAGTATTTCTAAACTCTCAAATTTCTTAAATATATATTGCGTGAAGAACATTTTTAAATGGATACCATCATTTGATTCAGCAAAACAATGCATTTCATTAAAAAAGTTGAATGTAAAGATAGCGGTAAAAATATGAAAAAAGAATATAAGAGGAATTTAATTTAAATTGAACTTAAACGTGAGGAATAGAATTTGACCCACTTTGTATGTAAAGAGTGTTTGTTATTCATCGGTATTTATTTTAAAACTAGAATAGTTAATTTTTTTTATAAAGTAATTCTAAACACTAAAATTTCTTAAATATGTTATGAATGAAGAATATATAATAAAACTGATACTAATATTTGATTCAGCAAAACAATAAGTTTCTTTTTAAAAGGTGATTGATGTCAAGATTACGAGCAAAAAATTAAAAAAAAATTATATTCCAATGTAACATTCTTGAATATCATTTGCATAATGCTTTTTACCACTTAGTTCAAGGTAGGTTTAATCAATTCGAGTGGGTTGAAATAATTGTTTGACATTTCGTAAGAATAGTACATACTGAATAAATGAAAATAAACTGTGTGTTTGTTATTCATAGATCTATAAATAGTTAATGTTTTATTATAAATTATTTCAAATTTCTTAAATATGTATTGAGTGAAGAACATATAAAAACGGATAGCCTATCATCAATGGATTCAGCAAACAACGCGTTTCATTAAAAAAGTTGATGGAATATCAATATAGCGTGCAAAATATATTTAAAAAAATTGATAACATTCTTGAATTCTTGTAAAATTCTGAATTATATATATATATATATATATATATATATATATATTTCAAAAAACACAAAATGACCGATCACGGATAACGACATGTTTTCGGATATATGTTCACAAGAACGTTTTACTTCATGTTGATGCTCTCAATCATAACCTGAAGTTATGTCGTACATTTAGGAATTTAAAATATATATATATATATATATATATATATATATATATATATATATATATATGCCATTTAATTACAAAGTATACTCCTTACCAGGTTTCTCTATTTATCTTTATAATTGGTATAAACTATTTAAATATTAGAAATGTAAGTTTGGCTGTAAAATCTATTACAAGTTTTAGCGGTGGGAGCAGGTTATACGTAGAGGAAGATTGTGTGATACAACTAACAAATGTTGTTACAATAACAACTATTAAGAAAGTATTCCTAAACTAAGATTTCGGAAATTTTAATTTATAGTCAAATCATTAACCAAAATAGAGGTCAATCGGTGATTATTTTATAGTCCCGGATTCCAAGGTCGTTACAAGACGTGCTGGGATACATTTTCTGAAGTTTTATGTAAATTAGCAAAAAAAAAATCAAAAAAAAAAAAAAAAAAAAAAAAAAAAGTACAATGTTTACGACTTGTACAGATTATTGAAAAATTAAAACTCTCACCAATCAAATTAAAAGTTGGAAGTCTATCAATGTACAAAGTATATCTACAATATACTCCAGTATACAAAGCTGTTGTAAACAAAATAAAATGAATAAGAGTTTTAATAAAAACAACAACAAATGCTGTTGTTATCCTATACTATTATTAATGAGTTTTGAAGTCCATTCCAGATAGAAGCAAGCTAATTGTCTATTTATATATTGAAACTTGTTTAATATTGTACGAAGTTGTGCGATATATTCTAACAAAATTAAATATCATCGAATATTAATTCTTAAAATGTAGAACTGAGATTTACATACGCCAATTTATAGCTATACCAACCATCTTCGTAAAATAACAGACAAAACAGCTCATTTGATTCATCAGCATTAATAACTAAGTAATTCTGATAATTTTAGGTTAGGCTTAGCCTGGACTAATGTAAATAATTTGGAACAGTATTTTGAAACGAAGTTTTGACATCAAATATAACACTTAAAACACGTTATATCGTTCATCAGCTTTAATAATTCAAGACAACTTCAGGTTAGGGCTGGCCTAGACTAATATTAATAAATTTAGAACACTATTTGACCTATAATAACAAAAGTAACGAAATAGTTTATTAGGTTCATCAACTTCAATAATTTTAAAAAAAGGTTAGTTCTAACTTTGGACTAGTATGAATAACTTTGTAATATTTGAAAGAAAGGTTTGGGCTTAAATATGATTAACTTGGTTCAACAGGAATAAAGCCCAAGCCTAGAGGTAGCACCGTGTATCCTATCAGTTTTCTGCATTACTTGTATTTTGCAAGAAAATTTCTAAAATCCTAGAATAATATACTGGACGAGCTGCTATACATCTCCCATCTCCAGTCTTCAGTCTTGGTCAGCTGTAGCTCTCTCTCTCGAGTCAAGTTATTTGACGGTATAAAAATATTTAATGTTACCGAAAAACTTCAACAAATACACGAAATTAATACATAGAAATCTTATAATTTCATTTCAAAATCATTTGTCACTGGTAATAAAAGTTGTATTTAAAAACCAGAATAATTATATTTTGTATTGTATATGCAGGCATCGCCGCATAGTTTTACTAGTTTTTACTATTGGAAAGCTTACACGAACTTTGAAAAACTAAAAATAATACATTTTTGTCTAATTACTAATTTTCAGTTCCTAACTTTTCGAAAAGATTTTAGTCACATGACTAGTCGCATCTGTTCAGGTTAGTTTTCGTTTCTACGAAACGGTTTTGTTTCTTTGGTAGAAAAACTATAGACCTGCAACTACGTATATGTTTAAACTGAAACTAGCACACAAACCATTCCTAAAACATTGTCCCAGGCCGCAGTTTGTTCATTAATAGATCTGATTGTGGTTCTAATTAGATGTTGTAATTGTTTATATACAATTACAATTATTGTAGCGGTATGGTATAATTGTAAGGATTAATTACTGTACATAGTACAGGTCTCATAGAGAAACTAAATTACAAATATACATTATCAATAATTGCATAGTTAAAATAACCTCAATACTTTTATTACAATACTGTTCAGGCTTGACAAGTACATTTTATAGGAGGTATAAATAGTATTACTACCATATGGACAAATTTACAGAGTATCAAATACACACAAAACCACTTCAGTTTTCACACAATGAACGAACGTTACAAAAACACTCAGTCACAACCAATCGAAATATATGTATTACTGTATCTCCAACAATTCTTCATCACATAAAAGAAACAAGATAAAATAAAGACCTAGAAGATGAAAGAGAGGGATATAAGCCAAGACTATATGGAAAAATTTGTAGATCCAGTTAAGTAGCTCGGGAATGCCACGTCCGTACACAATATAAATAAGCCCCAGAGGGAAACAAAATATGAGTCAGAAAATTACTATCATGCCACTACGATATCGTATAATATAAAACATATTCCCTAAAATGCTTAGTTTTCTATCAGTGCATGTTTTAATTAACCATATATTTTTAACGGTAAATGATATGGAGTTGATATTTTGCATACTACTTTGTAATAAAGAAAGACCAAATATGAGAAAAATAATCAACCAATTTCATTTACTCATTTCAAAATGGGGGCTTTTTAAACTTTTTAACATTAAATATCCCAGAAAAAATTCACAAACAATAGACCAAATATTTTTTATTTTTGAACAGTAAACAAAATGGATTTTTTAAACTTTTCTGTAGCTTAATGGATAAATTAGTTTTCGAAGAAAAAAAAACAAAAAAACTATAAACATTAATTCTTGGTAACTACAACACCCAAGATTAGCCCTGGAATAAAATTTGAAAAAGAAAAAATAATGAATCATTTTGTTTTAAATGGATATCTATTTTATAAAAAAAGTATTGGAAAAACAAGATATGAATGAAAATAAACTAGAGAGGAGTTTTTCAAAGTGGTGGCCCTCATTCAAAATACATTACTTATTTACTACAAAACACATATATTTATGATATTAGTTATTATAAATTATTATTTAGTCTGTCGATAACTCAGTTGACCTATAAGCTACATGAAATTTGCAAAATTCATAGAATTTAATTGTAGGCGATGTAGCCATTCATTAACAATGTTTTCAGTTTTTTGTCGATAATTCAGTTTTTTTAGGTTGATAAAGAAAAAAAAAACTTTTTTTTGTCAATAAAATTATAAAATATATTTGGTCTCTAGTAAATATTTTGTAAAATTAACAGATTTTGAGATATTCCACGTTAAAAACTTTAAATAGCAGCTATTTTGAAATGAGCGACGGAAAACGGTTGATTATTTTTATCAAATTGTGTTTCTATTATAATAGTAAGAAGAAAGGAGATAATGACCGAAATGGTTTTTCGTCTTTAAAATCCCCCCAAAAAATATAGTAAGTGGCATAAAAAACTACAACAGCATATCATTTAAGGTTAAAAAGATATGATTTTTTTGTTTCAAAAACAAAATGAAGGCTACATAAAGTATAAGCTTTTTAGGAAGTATGTTTATATAAACATTTTCTGGTTTTGATTTGAGGAATAAGCTCCTGAATTCTTGAAACTATTTTTTAAACACCGTATATGTCAATAAATATATTTTGTTAACTAGGCTAAAACTACAAGTAGGTTACTATGAACAACCAAATCAATACAACTATTTATAAATGAATTCTATAACAAGCAATAAAACCAAAAGTGTACCAATCCAAAACAATTCCAAATAATACTATTAAACAACAACTTGTATTATTTAATTTATTAATATTCAACATTAATCGTCTACATATGATATTTAACATATGGGACTCTGTTAAACAATATTTCATCATGAAATACACTGCATATTTACCGCCATACACCGGTTGGCGTCTCTTTGTCTAACGTTTGGCCTTGTATTTGTGGCGAGCACAAGAATGCTCACTTGTGTTTGTGCAATTTATCTCAGTATAAATTCCTAATACTTTGAACTTTTATCATGGCACTGATATTCTAGCTGTTATACTCTCCTCCATCAAAATTAATGTCATCGGAACCGTTCATAAAACTAATTGTCAATTATTTTTAGCATCATGTTTGAAAGAAAGTTCCAAGGACGCCAATACGGCCCGGTTTCAATATAATTTAGTAACACTTTTTAAATAATTGAACAATTTTATAAAATAATTGAATACAAATTACAAATTTTTGGTGACTAGTTGCATAGGTACATACATACATAGTCTATGTGGGAACTTGCTCAACCGCCCTTCCACTACTCCGGTTTTCAGCAATTCTTGAACTTCCGGAACCCCATCCTTCTTAAGTAGTCGTTTTAGGGGCTAATTACTTAGACCTATTGTCATACAAAATATATGAACAGACTTATTTTATTTTATTTTATTTTTTGAAAACTCACTATCTCTATTATTTAAAAGACTGAAAGACATCTGCATAATATGTTCTCAGGACAGTTATTCACCTTTAAGGGAATAAAAAACCCACCCTCCTCCCAACACCTTCACGTCAAAAATGTGTAATACGATAACCTATATTATAAATTTCTAGAAAGTATCTTACAAAATAACATATTTGAGCTTGGCGAACGAATGCGTTGACCAGTTTTGATTTTCATACAAGAAAAATTCATGGTTTTTAGAATGCTTTAATTTGACGTATCACAAGCCGTTCATTACATTTGAGATAGGTAGTGTAGGGGGGGGGGTTTAATTTTGTAAATATGTATTCTAAGGTTCCCACTACAGGTGAATAATTATCACGATCTCAGATTATGCTTATTTCTTTCCGTCATTTAAATAATAGAGATGGTAAGTTTAAATAATAGAGATGGTAAGATTTAAGTTTATAAAATTGTTCAATATATGTAAAAGCACTATGTATATATATTATATATATTTACCGATTTTCACAGATCGACACCAATATAATAAATGTCTCAATCCACGATTTTTCAGACAAGTAAAATTTCCTTAAAAATTTTCAATCATATCCTTCAGATATATGTTGGGATAATTTGGTTTTCAGTTAAATTGATTATACAATAAATTTGTAATTACATGAAAAATATTATTTTTACATACCTCATTTTAAACATTTTATCTTCATTATACCTTAGAATTACAAATTTCACTCATGAAAACAAAATATATTTATTAGGGTTAGTTCTGTTCTGTAATTATAAATGTCACAGATGAATAATTGTATTTTTCTTTTGTGTTTCAAAAGCATTCAGAATATGTTTAAACATAAATCAAACACATAGGGTTGTGATGTTAAAAATACAAATTAAAAGCTGTCGTATTTTTAAATTATTCCTGTTCATTAGTTAACGCGAGATTGAATTGAAGGGACTGAAAGTCTGAAAATTCAATTAAACTTGAAGAGAAATTTGGATATTTCTTACAAACATAAACACCAAAACTCAATAAACCGTAACAAGAAGTACATGTTTCTCTGTAAGAATATCTCCCGGAGGAATTACTTGACAAATGTTTAGGGAAATGGTTTGAAAACAAAGGACAGTTAATGAATGGATGTACGAATAACGAAATCCATCAGAGTGTTTCCTGGAGGAAATGTGATTAAACAAATGTCACAGAAATACGTCTTATTCAAAGAAGAAATATTAATTGTTTCTTGTTCGAGACAAAAGACTGCGGTCATTATAAATTATTACGACAGATATTAGTTCTCAGTTCTTAATTAATCATTTGCTCAGAAAGTATTATCTACGAATAACATCTGATTATCAATGGGAGCAAATCAAATCTATGGATAGGATATCGCTTCAAATGAATACAGTTGTGCAAAGAATGTCTTATGACATATGCTTGATTTAGCTCATTACAGTTGAAAATTCGCATTCCACCGTGGATATTTTTACTGTTCATTATGTTAGGTTGTCATACTTTGGGCTGAGAGTCAGTGAGAAAATGATATATGATCGACATACGTTCGATTCGTTGATAAATTGTTCATTCTTGACGTAGGAAAGTTGCCTCTTAAGTTAACTAGGAAATTGACAGGCCATCAGTTATCTAAACAAAGAAGGAATTAAATTATCTCCAATAACTCTTAATTCCGTTACGCTTATTCCTTATTAAGAAAATATGAATATTTTGACGTCAAGGGATAATGAAGAAATTTTAACGCGGGGAATCAAAGTAGTGTGTATCGGGTGAGCAGTAATATGTCAGCTTTATTTAAAATAGAAGAATTATCATCCCCGATTTTTAATTCTGTTCATATTAGGAAAAACCACAAAGACTTTATTTCTAAACTAATTTGGTTGTCCGATAGCTTTATATATGAGGCTTCAATTAGTTCTTGTTTATACAATTTTCTTTACCTTTTGTATTATTTATTATTTTTGCTTCTTACGAATTAAATTTGTGATATCCGGACCAAATATTTTAAGCTGTTTTCAATTTATACGATAGACCTATGTTCTTTTATGTTCCATAATTATTATATTTAGAGTTTTTTTCACCTCTCCAATCTGATGATCACAGATGGTTTATTACCCTTTTATTTTTCCCAAACATGTTTGTCAACCTGTCAAATGTCCAGAGCCGGTGACTGACAGCAGCTTTTTCCAGATTGTGAATATAGACATTCAATTATATTTTACGTAAATTGAGTTTTTTTAAATTTGAACACAAATACGTTTATTAAATCCAACGCGTTTCAGTTATAGTTTCATTATTGTAGCTCATTCTCGCGGAAGATGACGACGTTGTCGTTGAAACATGTTTGATTTTAATATTAATACATCTCACAAGTTAAACTCATAAATGAGTTTATTCATATCATATAGAAATTTTCTCGTCCATGGAAAAAGCTTTTCAGCATGTACCATTTCTGAATCATTGTCCTATGCGATGTGGTACTAACAGAAAGGAAGGTGGTTTTTAGTGAATAATAATCTCACACTATTGGGAAAATCGGACGTCTCCCTTTGTGTATTGAAGATTTTCTCTCTCTTCTAAGACATTTTTTAAAAATGGTCGGTCACTCGTACTATCTGAGCACTTCTAAAATGAATGATGACGCCCTGCAGATGCTGACACATTTTTTGAATGCAAAACAAAGGATTTAAATATATAGTTCTTATCCGAGTCCTATTGCAAGTATGCAAATAGTCCATAAATAACAGTAATCTATCCACTACTAAGATTGTACTTGCTATTCTTACCTTATTATGAATAATGTTCATTTATAAGCTGCATTGTTTACCTGCAACAATAGAGTGCTATCAATTTAAATTGAACAAGTGGTATTACAATGATGTTATACACAATCATAGTTTATTGTCTAATTTACACATTAGAAGTATAGATATTGCGTGGAGAGGAATAAACCCGTTACCATGGAATGTGCTCTGATCTCTACATTAAAAAATTAGAATTTCAAATACTCTAAAATAATTTACAACTAAAGTTAGTTGGTTTGCATAACGGCATAGACAGTTTCAGGAATAGGAAAATAGGATGTTGAGTGTATTTACTTATAGAATAGAATAAATTTATTGCAACAACAATTTTTTCAACAAATAAAACACAAAATTAATTATGTTGCAAAAGCAGACCCAACAGGTTAAAACCCAATTACTGGGGTGCCATATATAACAAAATACCTAAGTCTGCCTAAACTATAGTAAAAGTAAAAGTAAAAGTACAACAACCAAATACATAATTACAAATATACTAATATAAAACTATATATACTAAAAAAATAAGTAAAAACATAAAAACTAACATTTTACAATTGTTGATTTCCACCAAAACTTGCAAATTTAAAACCAAAGTTGGTTTAATACAGCCAAAGTTTCCCTACGAAACCTCGACAAACCCCCAGGAAACATCCACCCTATGAGCGGCTACATTATACAGAGCAATCGTCGAGTTCAGTGGCGACGACGCATGAGCATTGGTTCTAACTCGCTCCTGGTAGAGTGGTTTCTTATCCTGCAAGGTGTTTCTTATCCAACAGTTTACAGAGGTACGACATCATACGAAAATAATTTAACCGCCATTTTTACCAGCCTTCTTATTTGTTATATCATAAAATACCGAAACAGCTTCTTTGAAAGTAAAGTAAGTGCTGTTATAAATAGCATTAATAAAAGAAATAGAAAAAATAACGTTTTAAATAAAAACATGGCTTGTGTCTTCCTACAAAATTTTTTTTGACATTCAAATTATTCCAGTGAACAAATTCAAAATGAGATCAATTAAAAGAGGTTTTAGGTCCGTATTTAACTAGAGGATTTTACATCGAATCTGCTCAAAACCAGGATTATTATTACATTATTGTATTAAAGTGTATAATTAGTAAATAAAATGGCGGGGGAAAAATGAATTTTACATTTTATATAGGCCCTATGCGTTTTTTTTTTTGGTAATAAATTAGAAGCGAAAATATATCAACATTTTGTACGTTTATTACTGGCATCTTGATACAGGACGAAATAAGTTAAAACCTTTTTTCAAAACGTATAATTTTAAAAGACCTTTAAAGTATATATCATTTTACCTATGTTTAGATTTTAAAATCTTCAAAAAATTAGGTTTAAAAAAATTAATTTGCCTAAATTCTTCTGATGCAATATAGAGGGGTTTCAATTGGAACTAAGTGTCTAAACCGAGTCGTTTGTTTGCTATACATGGAGCACGAATGGTCCGATACACTCTGTATAGTAATTGACCTCACATCGTATTTAGAACAAGAATAATTATAAATTGAAATAAAACAAAAAATTGACTCTATTGTGTTATCTACAATCACAAAATGGAAAAGTAATTGGTGATTATAAATGTCATATAGATAAAAATTTGCACTATCTTGGGTTTTTGTTAATCTCATGAAATGAAATTACAAATAATGTTTACTTTAAAATTAATAATTACAATTGAAAATGTTACTCTTTATTTAATTTGTTTAACTCGAAATACGAAACATTAAATATAAAAAAAGTAAAAAGAAAAAAAGTCAATAAATATTATTTACACTTAAAAGTCGTGGACATAAATTGAGAATCAAATGAAATATATATTTCTGAACAAAAGATATCTCAAAAATGTATGGACCAAAATGAAAACCCTTGAACAAGAAAAATATATTACTAACAAAACATAAGTTATATTTGTATTATGAACGTTAGAAGTGCCAAAATAAATCTAGGAGATAAACATAAAGAAAATTGATTGGAGTTATACAAATAACCACATGTCAAGGAAAAACTCTTGTGTAGGAAATATCAACACGAAAAATCTCTCTGGGACTTCCACATTTCCATTGCATGAACAATACCGAAAATATTTTTCATATATTAGGTAATTAAAAACAAATAGTCAAGCTTCCATGACTTATGAAACGTCAAATATCAAGAATATTTAATTATTGTGAATATATAAATCCAAAGTAAATGTACGAACATTTGATGTGTAAGATTTTAGTCGACATCATAGATTAACGGGTCTATTGTATGTTCATCGTTGGTTGATTTATTTCCCTTTGCCTCCACTTGTCTATCTAATACCTGTCAATAGCTTTACCTACGTTATGTTTTCATCTTTAGAAGTGTTTATGGTGATTACTTCCCTGAATTCAAAACGATGCAGACAAATTAAATTGAAATATTGTCAATTATATGATTTTCTTTCACTTTACTATCTTACTTAATAGTGTAGAGATACGTTATGTCATCACGATTATAGTCGATTCGAAAATATCCTTTGAGATACTCTAAGATTTCATAATAATGAACTTTCTTCTCAAAGCAATTAGACCCTGAGTTACTAGGTTAAGTTTAATCACTGACTTGAAAAAAAACCACGTGGAAACTCTTTATATGTACTTTGGAAAATAATTTTAAAATAAAGTGTTTTTTTAAAGGGCTAGCTTTAAAACATGTGTAAGTTAATTAAGCTACTTTTTGAAATACAGCTAGCCTTATTTTTCGTATGCTGAGGTTAGAATTGTTATAATAAATGCCCTTTTATATTTTTTGTATAATATTTTAAATCTTTACTTACATTTTGGAATAAGTTTGTTTATTATCAACCCGTTGTATAAATAAACTCAAAACGAAATTTGCACAGTTGCGGTTTTCAGAGAGTATGGGTTGGTTAGCATAACAGTGCTGGATAAGACTATCATACCTTTCATCGTACATGTGATTTATCTTCAAAGTAAATAAAGGTTTTTTCTACTTTATTAAAATTCATCGTAAGCTATTTAGAAAATTATATGTCAATGTTTCGCTTTTTGACATAAAACTCTCGATAATTAATAACTGTAGTTCTTGTAAAAATACACAACTCTCAACAATTGTGATCTTTTATATTGAAGTAAACTGAAAGAAAATTGTTAGAATTGTTTTCAATTTAATCCGTTTCGTTTTGTTTGGAAAATTGTTATTTATTGTTTGTCTATTTTACTTTCAAATTGCGAAGTAGAATGTTTATTGTAAAAGTGGAATAATTTTGATTGTTTTCAGCCGATATAGACATATTAAAACTAGTTTTAATGAAATGTCTCTCTTCCTCTTGTCCCACATATCTATCCGTCCATGGTTGCATTTATAACGAATTGATTATCTCCAAAAGAGATTGATATTATTAACATTTCAAGGTTTCGTTTAGTATCTTATTACATTTTTAACTAAATTGATTAAGGGTTTTAAAGAGGGTTTTATAATTCGATGCTGACCGAGTGATTTTTCTCCTTTAAACAAAAATTTCAAAAAAAAGAACGATTCGTCTGAATAATTCATAATTTAGCTGTTTGGTGAAAAGGTACGTATAGCTAGTAGTGTTTAAAGATTAATTAAAATAAGTAATATTCAAGTACGAAAAATTAAAATATGGTAGGGTCCCAAAATTTATAATAACTAAACACTTATTAAAAACATATTTTAAAGACTGAACTCACTTCTACACGTACTCAGATGTACCAAAAACAAAATAGTTAATAATCGATTATGACAAAAATAAATAAAAGCTTGTTTCCACTTATGTATTTTAACAGTTTTGAACAAGTACATTTGTGTAGTTGTTTCATGATATATGTATTCATATTTTATTAATGTTATATTAATTACAAAATCACACAATTACAAACAAAAAAATACCTTGTTAAGCTTAAAACTGATTTTATTTTTATCATATCAAATACTATGATATTCCTACTTAACTAACTAATCTATTAAGAATTTATTTACTACAATATTCTTTGTTAACACTCTTCTGTCTTTTTTTGTGGTACTTAACTTGAAGCTTGAGATTGTTAAAAGCTCGGCACCGGGAGGTTGCTACATAGAGAGCGTCGTGTTAGAAGCAAGGTATTTCTAAATAAATTCTTACGCAGTTTAGCCTTGGCGCTTTCTCATTATGGGGAACGCAATTCGGCATGGGAAGGGCGGAGTTTGAAATTCAGTGGAGCTTTCCTCTTGTGGTTCCAAGTTTATCCGGGGTAATAATACTCTTCCCAATTGCACTTCCTGTGATAACTTTAAGATTTAAAATTTGTTCGTGCATATCTTTAACAATATGTCGTGTGCCATTAACCACGTATTTGTTTTTAGATTTCATATTACTTGGAAAAAATTAAGAGAGAGTTGGTGGGGAGCGGATAAGTTATTTAAAAAGATAAATGTATTACAAAATAAGTGTTTACAAGTAAAATCAATTTTGTAAACCTCAATCAATCGGCGCAGAAATTTCTTAGCGAATTAAATATAAGATTATAATTAAAGTTCTGAGATAAAACTGAACATCCTTTAAGTAAGTTATGTGCTCATTGCATCCACTATTTTATAATTTTATTTCAACTCCCAGAAATTATCAAATCCCACTACCTTGTGCAGTTAAAAGCAAGTAGAAGTGTTATCCTTACTCATGAAATGATGTGACACTTATCAGACAGTTGAGAAGGAGTAACATCAGATAATCAGACAGAGAACAAAGTATATTGTCTGTAGACTACACCAGATATAAATCTAGTGTTTAAATTATAATCTTCCATTCTAGTTGGAGAAATAATTGACCTAAAATAAATTAATACTATCCAAATTTATTGAAATATGTCATGCTGTTATTTTTTGGTCACACATTGAAAACGAAGCCATACTATAATTACTCAGATGGTGACGAATTAAATGTTGTACGGCATAATGGCGTGTGAAGGTAAAGGCGAAGAAAACTCTCTCTAAAATCTGGAACTATTGTGACCATTTCTTTTACTTCTCATTGTTCATATTAACATTTCAAAACAAAGTATTGAGGCAAATCTGTAAAGCTCCATGGTATGTGAGGAGCGACAACATCCATCGTGACTGAAAAATCAATACCGTGGCTGAGGAAATTAAGATATGCTCCTTAAGACACAGTAAGAGACTGGAAACTCATGAGAATATAGAAATGCTCCCTCTCCTCAACGCCAGCAAGGACCTACGAAGGCTGAAGAGGACAAAGCCCATTGACTTGGTGCGAGACTAAAACTGGACTCTGTTTAATGAACTAGAGCTGTTTGAACCATATCATTGTTAAAACCATGTATTAAGAATAAATTGCTTGTTAGGTTGTATTTAACTTAGTTGTAATAAAATATTAAATTAAAAAAAAAAATAAAAATTGTTCATATTATAAGTAAAAATATTACGTTCTGGGTCGAAAAAGGAAGTTCTGATTTTACTGAAAGATCGATTTTGACGCCCCGAAAAAGTTTTATCGTTGATAACCAAATTCTACGACGATTTGATCACTAACATAATTAGTTTTGAAGTCTCCTTTATTGAAAAGTTGTTTCATAGTCGTTAATCTACCCGTTCATTTGTCGTGAGTGCAATATATTGCAGCATAAAAGGATGGATGAACATTGACGTGTGGAAACAGTTTAGCGGTATTTCTGGGCGTTTGTTATCATTATTTTTTGTAACTTCAAAATTGTGGGTGTAAGATGAAAATCGGTACAAAATCAAATATTCTGATAAATCTCAACGAAATTAATAACTAATAATTTCCTTATATACCCAGTTGTGACAGCTATCCAGCTATCTGTTAGAAACAATAATGCATTTTATACCGCCATAGATGACAGAGTAAAATAAAAATTGTTAAAACTTTTTTTAATTTTAATGAATTTTGAAGATTTGTACCCAAAATAAATGTGCTAAACCCTCTACTGAAACATTACAATACCGACAAAATTAAAAAATAGTACAAATGACTCTCTGTATTCATTTTGTTAATTTTCAAATTACGGTTCTTGGAAACTCTAATTTTATATTTATATCCGATGTAGTTTATTAGTTTGCAACATAAATCTTTACTTTTCAATAAAATGAGATATATTGTTTTTTTTTTAAAACTATTAAAGATGGCGTCAGTGATCCATTTTAAAATTCTGACCAATGCTTATCTATATCTTTTTTTTTTCCCACTGTTTGCGCAGGAAAGTTAGTGCAATCCTCTATTTATTTTGTTTTACTTTTTTTGAGATTCAAATTTAGAGAACCTTAAGAAAAAGAATCAATCAATCTCTAAATCCACGTGAGGGCGAATACAAATATACCCCCTCCGAATTGTCTAGGGAGTCCTGTGGCTTTTCAAAAGGATAAAGACATTACAGAATTTCAATGAATTTTTTTATCTCTTTTGTGGTACAATTTGTGTTTAAATTTCTCCAAACAAATCGGTTACATATTTATTTTATAAATTGTCATCTAAAAAGATAACATTAATCATTGAATGTTTTCTTTTGTAAAACAGCAGAAAATATTTCATGAAAGGTTAAACAGATTTACCTAAGTGCAAGTTACAATACTGTTCAGTAGTGAGTAATACAATAGATTACTATGTAAAAAACCCTAAAAACTTAATTTCATAAATCTGAAAAATTGTTTTTAAAAAAACGTGCAGTGTTTGTGCTCGAATTTAATTTATTTTAAATGATAACATGGGACCACTGTAAACTTCTGTTGTCAAGTCTTGTTAGAAAGTTATCCCATGGCTACTCTTATAACAATGATCAGAATTCTGGACACAGATAGAAAACGTAAAATGAAATATAATGTGTCGGTTTTACCCGAGTTACCTCTTCTTAGTTATTTTACTGCTTACGTAATACTGTTAATTTTTAATTTCACTGATATCTAGTGGAGAACTGGGGGTGTAACTTGTATAGCTTTGTAGTTACCAGCTTCACACCTGCTATTGTTTGAGTGTCAAGAAGGTATTAAAATAGAAAACAAATAATAAATACCTTTTCCGTATATGTGTATTTATTAAAAAACCTCTACTCCTTTGCTCGTTAGTGTCTCGGCGCTAGCGGGCCACGAAAATATAGATTTGTGAAGAAACTTCCACTCACTACGTTCGTGTCGGTAACTCAACCCTGCTGGACCACGTAACTATACGATTATCACACTTGCCTAGGAGGTCAGAGTACGAATCTCAATTTTAATATAACTTCGCCATTTGTCATTGTGTTTGATACCGTTACATGCAGAACCGAAATCAACAAATTTTAGATAATTTAATAACACACGAGATATGAACAAAACACTGTTTAAATATTTTCAACTGAATATAGTAGATTGTTTTTAAAACTATATTATCAAGAAATTAAAAACCAAAATGTTATAATTTTTACAATAATTTTGTTTTTACTTTGTAACAATTGTTTCGCTGTTAAGCATTATCAGACATCGAATTTGAAATTAAGCATCTAACATTTAATTAGTTTTAATACAAGAAAAGAAGGAGGTAATGAGGGATAGAGAGAGTTGGAAGAGGGACAATGATCATGACTTAAGTATCAGTAATGGGAAGAAAAGACAGGAATGTTTTTTCCAACAATAGTTTTGATTTTGAAAAAAAAAATATCATTTAAATTACAATTTTGATTTTTAAACAGACCTGTTAATTTCTAAATCTTCTAAATTATTTAATATTCTACTTTTTGGTTATACATGTAAAATTCTATCATTTAAACAAGGGACGAAATGATGCCCTGTTTCAATTAGATGATTTGATACTACCCCTACTACATATTTATCTTCAGTTTAGTTGTATGATGATGCTTAACAGCAAAACAATTGTTACAAAGTAAATCAAATTATTGTAAAACTATACATTTGTTGGTTTATCCTTTACTGTTTAAATATTTTCACATTTTTATTTCGACTCTTTTTGATGTACCTCAAGGTTTTGTACCAAGTGAGTTTTCTTGCTTCTTCGTACTTTCGGTAAGCAGAATATAAGAGAAGATTTTATAAACTTTTTTAAGATTAACTTTCAGATCTGTTAAGATTAAAAGCTTAATCAGATTAAAGTTTAGCTAAGATTAGGTTTACAATCCTTTTACGTTAGACAAAGCTTCTTCCTAAATGTTCAATGGAAAGAATTGTAAAAATTAATTTTGTACCATGAGTTAAATCCTTGTTAACAAATTATTAAAAAATATAAATTTATTAAATATTAAAAATGTCTTGAATTTAATAAATTTATTTAAGAAGAATATGACCTCACAAATTTCATGGAATACATTTTATTTTAGTTTATACAGTGGAGGCATGTGTTGTATTCATCAATATAAAAACTGTTATTTTTTAGAGTGGGACAATATGAATAAACAGGGTGATTGGTACTTAGTGTCAAACATTTCTTGGTGTAAGAGATAGGTTTACTGAACAAAGTAGAAACTCAATCTTGAAAAAAAATTCTCGAAATCTTCCTTGAAAGTATGATTTTTTTTAAACAAAAATATCCAGACATCATCTAAGATTTCAAACTTAATTTATACACTAACCTTACTTTGCAAAATCGAAATGATTGTATTTTACTAATATTTTTATGCGTTTTCAGAAAGTAATAGCAAAAGTAACAATTGTTGGCTGGGAAGTGGAGAAATCGATGTCACGATACTTTTGAAAAAATAGTAAAAACTTAATATTTCTAAAGAAAAACATGCATAAATCACCATTCGATGTGTAAGATTTTAGTTGATATCACAGACTGACGGGTTCACTGAATATTATACGATTCTCTGATTCCCAATTTCCCTTTTCTTGCTTGTCTGACGAATACAAATATGTTTACAATGTTTACTCTCACAAGAATGTCTGCCTTGAATATTTTCCAGTTAAAATATGATTTTTTGTTATTTTTTTTTACTCTGTATGTAATGTATGGAGACAGTCAAGATAAGATCTGTTGGACAAAATAGCCGCTTTGAGACTCAATTAAGATTAATTTTCTTTTATAGTCAATTTGACATTAACACAAGTTACTGACTCGAATACATAGTCAATCCCTAACTTTTGCTCATGAAAATAAAGCGGAAACTCTTTTGCATGGATGTCGCACAATGATTGTAAAACCAGTATTTTTTACACGAAAAAAATGTCTACGTTAATTATAGGCTGCCTTTTGAAGTATATCAAACCCTATTCTAAGAGATACAACAGAGGTGTTTTCGTATTTGAAGAATATTTTATATGTTGACATTTTTTTTAGGAAAGGTTTTTTATTAACATATGTTAAAAATAGATTGAAAAAGAAGTTTACATAATACATGTAGGATTTTCTAAAGTATAACACCTCAAATAATCTTCCTTTAATATATTTTTGTGGAGTATAAAGTTTTATAGCCTAAGCCAATACGTTAAAACTTCTGTTTCCCTCGGAAATTCACTTTAGTGAGTACAGGTTTGGCAATCCCAGCTGGATCTACAAATTTCTTCATGTTGTCTTGTATTATATTCTTCTCTTTCATCTAACTAATCAGATCTTTCTTCATCAAATCTTGTTCTCTTTCGACTCTAATGCTATTAGGGATTAAAGGGATAAAGCTCTTTATTTCTCCTATTTATTATAAGGCGATAATGACTTAGAGGAAACATATAAAAACAATTGTAAACTGAAACTGATGTTCCGACGAAATAAAGTTCAGGACGGTCAGACTTTATTTTGGTATTTAAAGTTTCATCAGTTTCGTTGAACTGGTTTAGCCAATGATGAGATATTTATCCTTCGAAAGCAAAATCCTTTTTACCTGTTCAACCGACATTTGTAAATTCGGGATTTTTAATAAAGTACTGATGTATACATTTCCTTTGCTTATGTATTGGTTTTCCGACTGTTTATAAAAGAAAGTGCAATTGTCGTTACTGTTACTTTGTTTACTTTTTTAGGAGTCAAATTTAAAGAACTTTAGGAAAGGGAATAAATTAATCCCCAAACCCAAGTTAGGGCGAACACAAATAGATCCTATTCCAAATTGTCTTGGGAGTCCCGTGACGTTCAAATGGAAAAGGCATTACGGAATTTCCATGAATTCTTTTATCTGAATATAAACGGTAGAATTTTTATCAGACTCCCAAACAAACTGTTTACATATATTTTCCTCCGATTAAGTATTTCGTTTTTAATATAAATAGATTTATTTTTATTTAATTTGAACAAATGTAAACTGTAAGGTTAAGTTCACACATCCACGTTTCCAAGCAGAATTGACATTTAAAAGCTTAATTGAGTGAGTACTACCATGGCCATCCCGAGGAAACCTAGCTGGATTAATACTTATTGCATGTAGTCTTAGGTTAGATACCTCTCTTTCGACTTTTTAATCTGTTCTCTCTTGACCAACTTTTAGACCTTTTAATTTTTGATCTTTTATAAGCCTGAATGACGCTATTAGAGTGTTTGAGGTGTAAGGCGTCTTTATTTTATGCTGTTATTTATAAAGCGATGATGAGAAAATCACGTAGCTGGAATATCAATACTACGGTACAGCTGCATGTGTTTCTTATTATTTTTTAGACTAAAAGAGTGAAACGTACAACTAGAAAATATTTACCATACGCGTCTTTAAGCACTTTATATGATATACTGAAGCACTCAAGGATAAGGGAATGCACTCAACATAACCCACAGGTCAGTCAAGGTCCTACATAATAAACCTAAGGTTCAGATTAGTTTTAGGAATATTTTTTACAAATATGGGATAACTTTAAAATTATAAAACTGATATTTATGGAGTTATAATCGAACACCACTTTGCTTTCAACTGAGGAATCGAAGTAAGTTTCGCAAGAGGTTTATCAGGGAGATTTGTATGGCATGTATTTGAAGATGTGAGTAAATTTGTCATAAAAGATTCTAAGTATTTGTTTTGCATTGTCATCATCGTTATGAAAAAAAAAATTCAGTCATCATCGCCATGTAAGAACAGACGAAAAGAGCATAAATAAAGACACTTAGCCCTTGAATACTCTAATAACGTCAGAGTTGGAAACAAATAAGAGATAAATGAAAGATGAAAGAGAGAGAGAGAGAGAGAGAGAGAGAGAGAGAGAGAGAGAGAGAGAGAGAGAGAGAGAGAGAGAGAGAGAGAGAGAGAGAGAGAGAGAGAGAGAGAGAGAGAGAGAGAGAGAGAGAGAGAGAGAGAGAGAGAGAGAGAGAGAGAGAGAGAGAGAGAGAGAGAGAGAGAGAGAGAGAGAGAGAGAGAGAGAGAGAGAGAGAGAGAGAGATCAAACACAAGTAGTGAAAAAAGGTTCTCTCAAGACCCAGCTAGGTTCTTTCGGATTGCTAGCACGTACTTGCTAAAGTGAGTATTTGAGACTTCTAAACACCTTAATAATTAATTCCATGTAAAAATAATAATAAACAGTACGATAAAAACTGTTTAGAAAACTCATTGAAGAAACAAAATACAGAGAAAAAATAACAGGAAACACAAATTTTACATGTTTGCTAAGAACTATTATTTGAAATAAAGCTTTGGTCAGATGGAACCGATAAAAAATGAAACCTAACATACTGTTTTTCGCTGAAATAGAAAAAAATAAACATTGAATAACGTCTTTGGTACTATATCTAAAGTAGACATATAGTATATAAAGTATATATAGCTAATTAGATAGAATATTAATGAAATACTACAAGTATTTGACTCCAACCAACGTGAAATCTGTACACAGAATAACATGACAGTGGAGAATTACTTTTAGATGTTGGGTTGTAACGTAATCACTCCATATTCTCCAAATAGATTTTAAGATATTCCATTTTCTATGCTAATTCACTGCGAAATTTGCCATTTAGTTTTGTGTATTTCTTTATATGGATGTGCAATTTATTTTTAATTGCATAGTAGTAAGGAATATTTGAGTTGCCGGAAACATTTTAAAATGATTTCTTGTGTGACAGCTACAGGTCTATGACAAATTTCGCATGTATTAACTTTAAGTTCTATAACTTCTCAGATTGACTCAATATTTTAAAGATTTTGTAGGGCGTCCCACAAAAAGATTTACACGACTTAAAAGATAAAGTGAAAATTTTTCATAGTTCCAAATTTATGAAAATTCTAATAGCCGTTATTTCTACTCCCTCTGTTATTCCTTGGGGTACGGATTCACCTGCTCCTATCGATTATTAGCCAAAATCTAAAAAGGAAATTTTATTAACTCCTCTAAAGTTGACTTTCAGATGTATACAACTGTTCAACGCTCTGTACACACGCTAGGATTAAGAGCTTAGTCTGTTCAAAGTTTAGCCAGGAATAAGTTTTTAATCCTTTAACGTTCTTCACAACTTCCTTTCCCAATGGTAACAAATGTTATCCAAGAAATGTTTAATTTTGTACAATTTGAGTTTCATTTTAGTCAACAAATGTATCTTTATTAAATAGTTTATGCCCTAAAATTATCACTGTGTACTACAAAATAAAACCACATGAATATATAAATCAAAAGTAAGAGTATCATCATTCGATGTGTAATATTTTAGTTGGAATCAAAGACTAACTGCTCCACTGAATAATAATACGATTCCCATTCTTTGATTTCCTCTTCACCCAACTTGTGTGTCAAACACATGTCAGAATTTCACTTTTAAAAGTGTTTACGATGAATACTCTCAAGAGTTCTGCCAGACAACTTGAAATGTTTCCAATTATATTATAATGATTCCACTCTCTGTTTGGAGATTGTATTTAATGAAGAATAAAATTTATTCGAAAATTTATCTATTGATGATTATACCTTTAATCAAAATTGAATTTTCGATTTAACCTATCGTTGAGCAGATAAACTAACTTCATGGAATATCGGATCGACGTTCCTTACTCTTATATAGATATTCATATTTAGATATAAACTAGGATTGATCATGGAACTGCCATTAATGACGCGTTTCAGAACTATACCCCATCATCAGAAATACCACAGAGGTTAATAATAATTAAAATGTTTCAAATCACAAAAAGCGCACAATTTATATATACTGTATATATTAGTATTCATAATGCATAGAATATATAAAAAAATCTTTAAAACTGCTGAACACAAAAAGTTCCTATATTGTATATGTTTAAAAGATAACATTTACTTCCAGTTTTGGTAGTTTTAAATTTTGCAGCTAACGCAGATCCGTAATCTTAAAAATAGGTTTATTTTTTTAAAAATAGGAATAGGGTCTTGTGGCACATGTGTTTACATTGTTTTTTAAATTCTGGATCAATAGTATCCCATTTTTTATATCTCATTTCCTTAAAAAGTTAATAATTAATACAACTACAGAACATGTAAAATCTTATGAGAATTTTATGAGTACAGAACAGGTGGACAAATTAGTTCGGTTCTTACATTTAAACATGTGATTTTAAAGATACTCAAATTGTTGCCACAGCTATTTTTATCAGTCTTATATGGTTATATAATTTACCAAATACTTCAGAGATTGTCTGATTAGTAATAAAGATAACTTCTGTTCGTATCTTATTTTGTAGTTAATTTAGGTTTTCTGGTTAAAATACAACTTACTTTTTAAATATCCAATATCAAGAAGAACAAAGTCTGGAGAAACTACGATATTTACACGTTTAAAGGTAAGTACCCAGCTTATTTATCACCTGTAAATTATGGTTTTAAATGATCCACCATTGAACTCAGATTTAAAAAAAAAAAAAAAAAAAAAAAAAAACAATGAAAAACATGTATCACATGACTCAAGTTCTATTAAAAAAAATCTAATTTCAAGATGCGGATCCAAATTCCTCGAAAATTCAAATCTATCAAAACTGGAAGTAAATGTTGTTTTATAAACATATTTTAAAATCGAACTTTTAATGTTCGGCCGTTTTAAAGATTTTTTTATTTTTATTTATGCAAATTTCAGGAACAGTTGGTGGCACCGTGGTAAGGCAACGGGTTATCTTATTTTTAGTTCCCTTATAATAGATTTGATGTGAAATTTAGCATATCCTTCAGTAAATCTTTTTGTTGTTGTTTGTATGCCTTATATATTTCAAGTTTTCCCAATACGTCCATGTACGCTCCTTTATTGCACACTGTTATTGGTTTGAAGTTTGTTTTGAAATTTGTAAATTCATAGTCACTGCCAATGTTTGTCGTGCAAAATTTGACTTTATAATTACCACTTTTTTAATAGATATTCTTTATAACGCTGTAAATATGGTCTCCTTGTTTAGCCTATAATAACAATTAATTGTAATCATCCTGTGTAGGCCTACTCCAGTCTTTTCTTCGAGATTTATGGCGAAGTATATTCTGGATTATATTATTATTTTGTTCGGTATGTAAAGTTAACGTCTATTATCCTAAACACGTTATTGTAATTTTTGGAAGAATGCTGTCATAATTAGATGAAATGAATTACATTAAGCTTTCCTTCACCAGGTGTTTCGTTTTTTTTTTTTTTTAAATAGTTTTCTATAATTGAAGTTTTGTAGTATTTACCAATGCTATGTGCTTAATAGTGTTTAATAGTTCCTGGAAGTAGTTGGTATCAAGTGGTGTTGAAATTAATCTGCTTATTAAACAGTTGTAAGAAACCAATTTATGAGAAGTGAGACATAGTGACGTCTGTAGTGGTTTTCTGTATATATAAAAACTTTTGCTTAAGTATTTTTGTATAATCTTGTATTTTGTCACATCTTAATGTTTGACCTCTGTGAGCTATAGTTCTGAAACGGATCATTTATAGAAGAAAACTACGTATAATATTAAGGTAATATTATTACTTATTAATCTGTAATTAGATACTTTTCAAAAATGTTGAAATGAGGTGGATCAGCTGTAAATATGGAGTTTTGAAGTTCTATCTTAAAAAGTGAGATAGTACTTGCATAAAGAGTAAATTTTTATAAGTTAGACTGTCCTTAAAAAATTGTTTGTAAGATATTTAGATTTACTATGATTTTATTTTGAATTCTGACAACTTTTTAAAATATTCTGCCATAATTTATAAATCCAAAATCAACGTTATATCTTTCTTATTACTTCCTGGATGATACGAAACATGCCTATTATAAGACTGTACCTCAGAACTCGTACATTAAAAGGGAGAACATATTTTTGTATAAAAAGTACACATTCGTTGGTTTTCAGGAGCTCAAAATAAAAATACTAGACAAATAAGAATAGTCATTATTTATTTATTTGAGTCATGTACTAATCCATACAACTGTACTCTTGATTCGCTTATAACACTTGTGGAAAATTCAATCACAAAATGTAATAAAACACTATTTTCCGTAGTAAACGCAATTTTGTTTTCATATCTGCACGTATCTTATTGGTACTGAACTACAAGTGGGATGGTTATTGCTTCATACAACTTGAACAGTTACTTCGTGCAATAACTGACGATCATGGCCCAATCGTCTTCTTCAATTAATAAAAGATATATTGTATTTTCTTTCAATTGACGAGTGTATTCTTCTTAATGACATTGATCAGTTGAGAATATAAAATTTTATAACTATATCTATGTGTAGGATTTACGTTTATTGTCCCACTTTTCAAAGTTAAAATTTCAAAAAAAGGAACTAATAATTTTTCGATTTAGACCAAATCCAAATAAAATTGGAAAAAGTTCAAACGTTTGGAAGTAACGGAGTCAGCAGCCTACACCATAGAAACTATTTGTATGCTATTTTCACTACTTTCTTAAGTGTTATAGTTTATGAAGCCCAGTTTATGGTTTGGATTTTTAAACAAAACTAAAACCATCAATTCATTTATCAATACAATTTGATGGGGTGCTACTTTTCTCCTATATCCAAGGGAAAAACGTAGTAGGCCCGATGTAGAAAATGTTGAATTTAATTATTATACTGGTAAAATTTATTATTTCCATAACTAGACAATTTGTATTTATTATGTATACAATTTGATACAGGCACTAGTTTTCTTTACTTTTTATCTGGAAATATTGTATCGTCAGTATTTCTTGAACTGTGTTTCTGCTTTGATATTATCACTTGAATATTAATGATTTATTTTTTTAAATTATAAAATTGTTTTAAATATTTATATTGTATAAAACTAATAATTTAGAAAGTAACACAAACTTATAATAACAATTTAATTACCTGTCACAAGACGTAACATTTAGTTATATTGGTAATTCTTGACCATAAAAATCTCTCAAATTTGAATTCTATACAATATATATGTTTATATATTTAAAGTAACAAATATCAATTCACAAATTTTGGATTTTTAAAAGAATCGAGAACCATGTATGTAAAGTATCAATGTTAAATTCTACCTCTAAAAATTCGTAAATGTTTTACGTTTTTACAACTTTAGATTTGTTTTACAGTTGAATGAACTGGAGATCAGGTAGTATACAAGCGATTGTCAAAATTCGATCTCAACATAAACGGACGTTTAATACAAACTTTCATAGACTTTGAGCATCTCAAATTTTATTCCACCCTTTTATAAATTTTAACTTAAATATAAATAGTTACTGTATGTAGTCGTTATTTGGATCATTTATCCAATAAAACGATCTTGCAAAACAAAATATAGCAACTGTCTAAAGGCGCTACATGCGCAACGATATTCGTAGAACAATAAATAACCGAAAATAATACCACACAAGTAAACCAACACTCACAAAGATAAATATTAAAAACTTTACCAGTGGCTTGATCTTTGCATTGCGACTTTGATTATAATCCTTGTTATCACAGTGGTAGTACAGTTTATCCTACGTCCTTCGATGTAAATAAACCTTGAACTGCAGACTGCCTCCTCTGGTCTTTTATCTCTGTCACTAGTTGGCCTCGTTCGCTGGTAAAACATTTCGTTGGAAACTTTAAAAATCCGATTGCTGTTATATTTTAAAATTCATTCATTGTTGCATATATAAAACGTAATATGAAAGTTACATCACGTTTTTAAGAAATCACAGGGATCGAAATAGTGTTGATGTTATGTTAATAACTCTCAGGGGCTCACTTCACTGAGTAAGGGATTCCAATATCAAGGGAACTTAGGTGGATCTACACATTTTTTTTATGTAGTCTTGTGTTAGATCACTCAATTTTATCTTTCCTGTCAGGTCTCTCTTGAACAACTCTTGTTTTTTACGACCCTGAAGTTATTAGAGTAGCCGATGGCTAGGGGTCGTTATTTTACGTTTCTTTCTTCCTTTATATATAACTAATAGATTTTTCCTCTTTAAACATCATGAAGAAATGTTATGTAAAAAATAATCTATTTGATATTTCCGTAATACTATATTGAAAAACGTACTTCTTTACGATGTTTTTTAAGTAGTTCAAATATCATTTTCATTTGTAGTTCTTTTGCTGTTATGCTCTACTGCTCGTTATGCCTTCATTACAATATCATTCTATTGAATACTCGTGGACGTTGAATGAATAGTCGAAACATCCTCGTTTAAACCTTGGAGCTATAGTGTAACACTATTGGGTGCAGTTATTTTAATCTGGAAATAAAGTAACTAAATATGGTACATGCTTTTCGCCCTAGTTGCAAATAATATTCTTTTTAAATTTCATAAAGATTAGTAGACACGTTTCGCCGTCAAAGTGTAAAAACCAACAAAAAATAACGAAATGGTCGAGTTAAAACAGGACCTCTCTTTGCAGGGTCAATATTTCTTGGGACAGTCATGTCCAGCATCAAAATACAAACATTCGGCCATTAGCTAATGACGTTTCAATCATGTTTCAACTCTCTTATTGAAAGTTATTTTATTCGATTAAAGTACTCCATGTTAAATGACACATAGACAATATTTAGTAAGATTCTACAATTTATTGAATCATAACAGCCATGATATCACCAGTACTGGTATTTACGAAGCAGCTTAACGCAGCTTAAGGATATATTTGTAGTTTAGTTTATAACGAACAGGTAAAATTTTAAACAAATTCCCAGCTCCTTCCACTTTTGTCTACGGTCTATCATTATAGCCCATCACACCTCTTTTTTAAGTTTCTACCTGAAGTTTATAACGTATGAGAACTAACGGCATTTTCTAAAATATGTATAAACTGCTGGTTTTTCTTTTTTTTCTTCTTAGTCTCTGGTATCTGTCTCGTAAACTGGCGATATCATGGTCCGTAAGACTCAATAAATCGTATAAAAATATAATCACTCCATTTTATATCTATCCAACAACGAAATTATATCGTTAAGTAAATCAGACCACTAAATAATTATTGGTAATAGATAATCGGACACCATTCCAAAAAAGCGTGTTCACAGGCTTTCACAACTCAAAGAACTATAGAACTTGATAGACATTTTCTTTCCAATATTATTCCGGCATATGTAGTGAAAAGAGAAAGAGAGAACAAATTCAATTACTTACAAACCTAGTATTTGCTTAGTAAGCTAATATTTACAACGGAATAAGGGAATTGTCTACCACCAGAATTTAAGACGTCATCAAAACAAAAAGGAATTGTCCTTATTGCATTTCCTATGATTGGATTTAAAACTAAAGTAGGGCTTCTCAACATCTTCGTAACATTCGGAAGTATATCTGCATTCTTACGTAAGTTTTAACTAAGAGACTATAGAAAGGTAACGATTTTAGAACTAAAAATGTTAAAGAAGAATACATTTTAAACAGTATTAAAAATTTAAGGATTTAACTTTGTGGAACTCTTTGAGAAATAAAATATAAACATTGTTATAACCGACAACTAATGGTTCTTACCTTTAAAAGTGAGAAATTAATTTTGCGTTTGTTTTTTCTTATCAATGCTTTACTTTTGCGTAATTCGGTTTTATTATATTCAAATTTGTAACCAAATGTTATATTCACATTATTGTGTACATACACATAAAGAAAAAAAAAGAAAGGAATATTAAAATATTACAAATTTAACTGACAAATAGACTACTGAGCACAAAAGCGCTCACACAAAAACAGGCTGTCCTAGTATGGGCTAATATATCAGGAGTTAAAGAAGGAAAATTAATTAAATTTTAGTGGTTCTTTGACCAGTATTCACGAAATTTTCATCCATCTAGGTTATGCCTCTAGAAGGTGAAATTTTGAAGCTCAAGTGTAAACCATGATTGAGTTTAGGATCATTTAAAAGGCCTTAAGAAAAGAAAACTTCCTGCACGAACTGGAAAGATATTAAGCTTAATCTGTTTGCAGCTACTAAAGGAATGAACAAGATACCAATTCGGGAAAAAACCCTTTTATGTTATAAGGTGTTCATTATGCCCACTAAGAATACTAAAGCGACTTCTCTTGTTATGATATTTTATATATCTTTTACTTGCCTGAGCAATCTTATATATACTATTAAAGTTTACAGCTGTTTTTGCCTATTTGTCAGGGATCATTAGAACATGTAGAAAACTTATCAAATTGAAATATGTTAAAATAATTTAAAATGAATTAAAGATCATTTTATAAGTAGCAATCAGTAAGGATACACTAAAATAAATGTTCTCTTCTTACATTGGGCAGAATTATCTGGCAGATTGCTGGCATACATCCATTATTCGTTGTCGCAATACTAATAAATTGTTTAGTTTTGTCAAAAATACGCGATTTTTTATATACCATCAAAGACAAAATTAAGATTAGTAAGATTCTGAGACCATGGTGACAATCCAGTGAACAGGAAATGCATTACTCACGTATTCCCCCACTGGTAAGTAAAAGTGTAGGGTGCTCCATCGCGCTGAGAAAAAGGGTCGATGTTGTTATCTTAAAATAAATCAGGATTTTGATCATCCCTTGTCAGCAATTATTTCCTATTGACTGAACTATTTAGGAAAAAACTCGCCCGTCACTAAAACAAATTCTATACAAGTAGTTTTGTTAGAATCTCTATCTTCATCTCCATCAAATGAAGGAATCTTGACAAAATTGCGAACTGTAGGATTAAGTTTTTGAAAAGGTGGACGTTTCAGGGATGGAATTTCTGGTTTTTTTATCTCATGTACTGTGGGATTAGTTGCACCTATATCACCGTAATGACTGCATAGGTTTTACAGTAACTTCGTCTAAAAATTTAATTCGAAGCTCCTCGGTTTTGACAAATGAACAAGCAGATTTCCTAGCATTTTTTACGATAAAGGTTGTACTGAACTTTATCACAACATTTCTCACGTAACAAGACAAAACTGTCCAATCTGGGTGAGATTCATTAAACCATCTGGATGCTTTATTATAATCTCGATTTGCTTGTCCAAGGAAGAAAATTATTTCAACTTTTGTAACTTATTAACTAAATAAATGAAAACACTATTTGTACAAAAAAATTATTTATGCAATAAAAATAAAAGACGACATTTCAATAACAAGTCATCATCCTCAGTTGCTACATGAACACAAAACCTATTGACAGCTACTGACAGTAAGTCCACTTCAGTGAGGATTATTACCTAGTCATTGAAACATCATCTTTTATTTGTTAAATTTATTATCAACATATTCTTCACTCCTTTACTTACCTGGAAATGGCTTAAGATAGCGACGTCCGGTTTTGGGCAAGAACGTTTCGATTTCTTAGACCAATAACATGAGGTACAACTCGATATAAAGGTTTACATTTGAGATCTCCCCTCCCCCCTAGCACCTTGGTACTCGTACAAACTAGCAAAATTTAGTTGATTTTCCTTTAGCCAATCCGGAGTTATTAATCCGTACTAAGACATTTCGGATACCTGCTATACATATAAAGTTGACAAAAGAACTGACAATTTTTAAACGTAATATATAAAATGTATATACCAAATTTCGAATAGAAATCTTTATAATTTCTAAAGTTGTCGTTATTTTTCGGAAAAAAACACAGTAGACAGACTGTCAACGAAGCCTTTTCGGACATATTAGTTTATAAGAATGTCTTTTTATTTTGATGCCTTGAATCACTGCCCAAAGTTGGAATACATATTTTTGAAACATGCTATAACTTATAAAACCGGGTTAATGGATTTTTGCCCATTTGACAATATTTTATGTATAACCGAAGTTGTTTTTACTTTTTTTCAAATAAATTATTTGAGATAATTTATATACATGAGAAGTAAAAGGTCTTGAGATACTAAAAGAAAAAAATTGATGATAACCCACGAAAAAGTATCGCTTTTCTCATAAGCCTACTCTGCTTCTGCACATAAGTTTAATTTATAATCGTTCAAGAAATGCTCTAGGACTTTATGAACCTTCAATATATCTATTCACATTACCTGGTTAAGCTTACAAATTAATGCAGCTTTAAACTCCTTTTGAAGAAATACGCTCAATTTATTCCAAGATACAGTAAATGACTATCAGCTAAAGTAAACGCTGTAACCTACATTAATATACCGTAACACTACACCTGAGATCCCCTGGTGTATCAAACAAGGTTTTATGTGAGACTTGACTATTTTATACTTACTGAAAACTAATGATATAGACAAACAGTAGTCATGTCATTAATCTGTATTTATGTTGACGGGGCGAAGCAAACAAAACTCTCATTTTGAAATATTCCTCCTACTGTAGTACTACATATTTAAAAACATTTACGTTGTGTCATTTTTTAAGATATTTTAGTTGCTGGGGTGAAGTGAGTGAACCACTTTTGTTCTCGACTTGAACGCATTTTAAAACATTCCCTTTTTAAACCTTTGACTGCTGTAAACGAGTTTTTAAATACTGATTTATTGAAAACCGAAGTTGTATTTTACAGGACATTCTAAGAGATATAATTAACATAAACGTCAAATTAGGTATCAAAAAAATTAGTGTGTTAAAATTAATTTAACTTGTTACTTGTTTACATATTTTTGTTTTTCGTCTGTTAAGTAATTTTTTACTAAAAAAACGTAATAATATACGGTATGGTAAATTTCTTGAAATTAATTTTTTTTAACAACATACAATACTTTAAAAAAAAAAAAAAAAAAAAAAAAAAAAAAAAAAAAAAAAAAAAAAAAAAAATGTCAGCAATAAGTCTGACATAAAACCGAATGAAACCTGAAGATGCAACCGATTTTAAGTACTGTATTGTGAAACCTCAAAATCACATTGAAGGCTTTCATCTTGTTAATTCATCAAAACTACAATTCATCTGCAGACGATAACACCAGGAATAGTTTTAACTTAATTGAACTCAACTAATTAAACTTGAGCTGATGAGAGATGAACAGCCCTTATTGTGCTCAAAGTTTAGAAAGTTTAGTTCTGTAGACATTTAAACATCAATTAATTCACTAAACCCTTTCTACTTGACTATTAAATATCTACTATATTACTATTAAAAATTTAGTTGATGAGTGCCATAATGATAATTAAGCTACCCTTTCATAAAGTTTAATAGAAGCAGATGTTTCCAAAATGTAATGTCCAAAAGTTGGGTTTAGTAAGAAATGTTAAATCGTATTGGTAGATCAAGGGTCTTTACCCAGTAAAGTTGGGTTTGGTAAGAAATGTTAAATTAAATATTGATTAACAATCGTATTGTTAGATTAGGGGTCTTTACCCAGTAAAGTTGGGTTTTGTAAGAAATGTTAAATTAAATATTGATTTAACAATCGTATTGTTAGATTAGGGGTCTTTACCCAGTAAAGTTGGGTTTGGTAAGAAATGTTAAATCGTATTGATAGATTAGAGGTCTTTACCCAGTAAAGATGGTTTTAGTAAGAAATGTTACATTATATTGATAGATCAAGGGGTCTTTACACGGTAAAGTTGGGTTTGGTAAGATAAGTTGAATTATATTTATAGATCGAGGAGGTTTTACCAAGTAAAGTTGAGTTTAGTAAGTAATTTTGAATTATATTGATAGATTAAGGGGTCTTTACCCAGTAAAGTACGTTTATTTAAAACAGTTATATAGGCTTTGTAAACCTCGCAATTGTGTAAATTAATTACTATTTTCTTTGCCATCAACTATGCCCTAACGGGCCTTGTATACTTGTGTATACGAGAGATTTTGTTTGGCGGGCCTGGAAGCTGTATATATGTGATTGAGCCTCTACTCGCTACGCTCTTGTTAGTGACTAGACTCTCCCAAGTCTCGTAATTATACGAATATCACATTTTGTTCTGGCGGTACGGTTTTGAAATTCCATTTTTATAATAACTTCGCGATTTTTTAACGTAAATTATTCGGGTTCATATCATTATTGAAATTTGCAAAATTGCGTCAAATTTAGTGTGTTACAAGTTGAATAACACATGTGTTATGTACAAAAAATATTTATTATGGTCGTTGTTCGATATTGCGGTTGGTTTAACGACTGTGGTAAAAGTGGATGGTTCAGTAATTTAATTTACATTGGGAAGTAGATAGAAATGAAAACGACATGAAAAGGTTAATTGACATTTTGAAATTTTTACCAACTAATAAAATGGTTTTGATTAATTTTGCTGTCATGTTAAGTTAAATCTAATGTCACAGTACCTTGTAGAGGCGGCGTTCCTTTCTTAGTAATGTCCTGTCGTCAAGAATGCCCGTGTGCACACGCGAGAACAGCTGCTCTAAACGCACAAAACTAAGTACAATTTTAAATCATAAACACATAACAAAAAACACTTGACTTTTACTAACTAAACATGACAATTCTTTCTGAGTCATAATTAATTCAATTGTTGGCCGAAATGCGTATAAAAAGAAACTTTAAAAAAAGGATTTGTATCTGCGGATGAAGAAACACCGTTAGGCTACCTGTTTGAGGTTGAAACTTGGACTGATTGATAAGAGACAAAGGATACCCCAAAACTGCTGGAGATCTCAGACTTCCGGTTGAAACGGTTTCATAAAAATAATATTGGACCGGAAATATAAACTGTAGATATACTAAACAGGCGTTATTTTGACATTTTAAATTCTATTTGTCCGTATGTCAATAGTGTACTGTAGTGAGAAAACTATTGTCCCCAATACACAATTTCATATCTTTACTTTTGTATCCTGTGAATGTCTGCTAGGGAATGTGTTTAAAATTATTATTAACAGCAGGGTTTTAATACACTGGTTTGTTGTTTAATGTTTGACGTATTACAATAATGATAGTAAAATATAAATTATTAGAATAAGTTAATAGTTCGAAAAGATGTTAACATAATCTAGTGTATATAAACAATTTCTGTTTAATTACTATGATGAATTAGCTACTGTAAAATGGGCAGGTTAGTGTTAGATGGGCCTTGTAATAAAAATAAAACAAGAAATAAATATAATTGTGCAGATTTATTGAGTCACAATTTATAAATCTAATAGTAGTACTATAATATATCCAGTAAATTGTAGGTTTCACTTTGTAACTTCTGTTATTTTAGTAAATATAATGTTATACACAATAATGAAAGCCATGGAAGTAATAAGTTATTACAATCAATGCATCGTGCGTGCAAGTTAAGTATGTATACACACGACAATATAAGTAGTGTGTGCATGGCAGAGCTTTTGTTGTATGCAATATGTACAGAATATTTACTCCGTTGGTATGTTTTAGGATTTATATAATGTAACTAAATTTATATCGATTTCACCGTTTTGGATAAAACCTTTTCAATTTTATAGTGGAAAATATTTCCAAGATTATAGGTTATAAGGACATTTTTGAATTCAAACATCAGAAATGTCATAAATCAGTTTAGATATACTGATTTACATAAAAATCCCTCACGATATTCTTATTTTAATATAAAACAACAGATGTCAATGAAATTGTTTAAATCCAACAGAGCATGGATTAAAGAGTTGTTTTGATTTTGAAATAACCTCTCCGTGGTACGTAGCTGAACGTGAAATTTCTGTTGTTTATTTCAGGTGTCGGAATTAGGGTCTCCATTAGAGAAAAGACAAGATGTTCTTCAAATGACCTCTAAATTTAATGTGGCCATATGATTAAGGTCAGAAACATTAACATTCAACCGAAATGATAGTTGCAGCCAACAATAATACGATAATTTCTTCCTCAATGTGATAACATTCGAATCTTATATACAGGGTGGTTTTAAAGTCCTTTCTCTTCTTATTTTTTTTGTTGCCCATTTTAAATTAGATTGATTTTTAAGCAATACCACACATCATAAATGTGTAAACCTTTAATTTTTTAAGTATTTGTAGTAAACTTGAAAGTTGTAATAAGAAGGGAAACATGCGACATATCGTTTAATACTTTTTTTCTAATAACCATGTTTGAATCAAAACCTAAAAGGTTTAACCGTTTTCAAGATAACAGTAGGTGTAAGATTTAGGAGTGGACAAACTTGTAATGAGAAGGCGGTCATGGGACATGTCGTTTAATATCGTATTTTGTTTTCTTCTAGAAACAGTGTTGGATGAAAACTAAGAAGGTTTTACAAATCTCGAGACATCCTAATCTAACCTAACCTAACCCAAACTAAACCTACTGATATCTCGAAAACAGTAAAACCATTGAGAGTTTTGATTAAATCATTGTTTTTAGAAAATAAATAATGTGTGAAACGATATGTCGCCTGACCCTCTTCTCATTAAAACTAACAATCAAGCCGACTCCTAAATCTTAAACGATACAACCTTTTTCAGTTTTAATTCAACCACTCTTTTTAGAAATAAAGACGGTGTTAAACAATATGTCGCATGACCAACCTTCGTATTAAGATTTATGAAGTTAACTCCTACATCTTGAATCTTGGTTAAAAATAATCTTATATAAAGTGTGCACAAAACTTGGAGGGGGGGGGGTGAAAGGGAATTAAAAACCGCGTTGTGTATTGAATGTACAAGTGTATCACAAACTGAGAAAACAGGATAGGGATGAGCGTCTAGAGCCAACTAGACGAACTTAGTGAGTGAAATATTTGGTTAAAATCTATCTTAGTTATGACTGTAAAGGCAGTAAAATATTTTTATGGATAAATCAAGTTTCTGCAGTGATTGCATAGGGTATTACCGTTAGGGGCACGATTTAGTGAGTACGGGCTTGGCAATCCCAAGTAAACCCATCTGGATCTACTCTTTTTTGTGTACTCTTGGGTTAGGTCCCTCTCTTTCATCTTTCGTATCATGTCTCTCATTACTAAATCTTTTTCTTTTCTGATTGTGACGTAATTAAAGCGTTTGGGGATAGGGGTATTTATTTTATGTTCTTTTATTATAAGGCGACGATGACTGAGAGGTTTATTACCATTAAAAAAGAAGAAGAAGTTTACAATACCCGAGATACACGCAGATTTTCAAGTATTGCTACTTTAATTTCGTTAAAATATATACTATGAATTGATATAACAGAGAGCTTTGTGCAAAAGAAATTCGAATGTTTTCAATGTAACTCGTGTCGTGTCTCGCAGGGGTTGTAACTTTCTATTTATCCCTTGTGACACACCTCAATGTTTCCACATTGACAAATAACTCTGCGTAAATGTAAGACACTCCCTGATAATATTGTTAAAATTCCTGTTTTGTTAAACTTTTAAACTAGAGACGTTTTAAGTTTTTAAAAGACTTAATAAAAATGGACTATTCATTTTATTTTATATTGTGTAATGGGACATTTGCAATTATTTGTGTATATAAAAACTAATACATGACGTTTCGAGATTATATATCAAATCCCGTTAACGAACTCCCAAATGTGACAGGTAACTGAGGAGAATAAAATACACAAAAAACACGGCTAGTTTGTCGTAATTAACAAATCATAAAAAGGCACGATTTGGTCGGAAAAATATAAACTCAATTGGGAAGAGGCAAAGATAAAAGACTGAGAAAAACGTTTATATAAAAAAAAAATGTAGGAAGCCATAAATGTATATAAATCATAAACAAATGTATCAAGGAATCGGACAATCCTATCAGGCGAAACAATATATCAATAATATAACAGTACTCCGTTATCAAAAACTGAATTAAAAATCTCTTTATTTTAAATAAGGCTGACATTTTATCGTTTAAATCTCCAATAGAAATGATGACTAGATCACGTACGTTTGAAAGAAACTGCAAAAGGTTGTTCACACTGATAAACCGTTAGGACACTCTGTTGGCATGCAACCCATATTAGTTTCTTGCTGGGTTCTTTCTGATGATGTTTATATTTAATCAGAGTTTTTTCGTCTGCTCAGACCTACGTTCCATTCTTAGGTTACTAATTTTATTTATCTTAAACATGGTCCTAGGCTACGTTTCTCATTTCTTATGTTCTAAGTTTATCACCTGATAACGATAGTTGATTTATAGTTTCAAAACGTCTTGTATTAGTTTTTATATTTATAAATGAAGATGAACGTCCTATTAATAATAAATACTTATTTTCTGAAAATTTGCTTCTACTATTTTAAAATAATTTATTAACCTGTTGAAAATATATCACTTTATTTATATCAGAGCTTGTAAATGAAAGATTTAATTCTTACTCATTTCATATTATAACAAAAAGCTTTGTCGTGTTGTCCTAGCCCATATTATCTTGCACGCACAACGTATTGATTCTAAAAATGCATCATTTACATTTTTCTATCCTTTACTTTATATAATATATGCCTACTAAATGAATAACAATAACAGAAAATGTACAACTTGAACAGATAATTAACTAGGTGTGTTTTACCAATGACTACATAAATACTATAAGACACGACATGGGAATGTTAAATATTCTACGCTTATTCTTGAGTTGACCAATACCCGCTAGGTGGCGTTGATGTGACCAATCTGAAGTTTATGTGACTGGCGCTAGGTGGCTCTACGGTCAAACAATGTTTCAGGCGGGTAAGAGAAAACGCACTGATGCCACATATGGGACCAGAGATGCGAGGGAAGGTCGAGAATCGCTTATCTCAGCGCACGAACTGACAACACTGACTATGCTGACGGAAGTAAGTGAGAAGGTTTGTGAGAGAGAGGTCAACAGTTGTACAGTCTCAACCAAGTGGGATGCGTACAGTCAAGCACCTGCTGCTAGCGCTTTCTGATAGCTGTGTGTCAAACTTGTGACGAACAGCACCCGTAAAGCGTAGACTATTTCCCTATCCTATGTCGTGTCTTATAGTATTTATGTAGTCATTGGTTTTACACACAAAGTAGCAGAAATTTCTACAAAGTTACTCGAAGATAACCCGTAACCTATTCCGACCTATAACGCAAAGCCACCTCTCGTCGAGTACAACGTTTGCTCAGATCATCCTGGTAAATTAATAAAGAATGAACTCCTTAAGTGCTTAGACCAGAGCCGGTACAATGATCGAAGACAGATATAAAACAACTATGCAAATAATTCAGACAAGTGAGGATAGGAAGAAGGAGAGCGGAAACATCGGGAAGGCACTTGTTTCATTCAACCAGAGCGGACTGACAGAGACATGTTTCAAGGCCACTTAAGATTCACGGTTACTTTTACCTAGAATTAACCATCTTGTAACGCAGAAGTACTCCCATCAATTCAACCTAGCGGATTCACCGAATTGCCCTTTGTGTGACGAGGAAGAGGAGTCTTTGCACCACATTCTACTTTAATGTGTATATGCTATAACTGCCAGGGATATCCCAAGGGGAGAAATTGATTAGGTAGTGGATATTTTGAAAAGTAAACAATCTTTGGGTCTTACTGCGGCTGTATGCAATAGATATCCGTTTATCGGCCGGAAATAAGCCTGGATGTCAACAAAAAATAATTAACTAGATGTACACAATTTTGGACAATCGAAATTCTGAAAAAAAAAATACCATTAATATTTTGCGCCATTTACTTTGTCTGTTAAAAAAATTAAAACCTTCACTCTTCTTCTCAATCATCAAAATATCATAGATGATCAGATATGTCAAACAAACTGTCCTGTTATACACTATAGGATATATACAACGTTCTGTTATTTTAAGCAATTAAAAAATTGAAGGGGGTTAAAAGGATTTTTGAACACTCTGTAAAACCATATAAAACCCATTATATGTATATACTTTAATGCCTATAAGTGACGGGCCATCACCATAATCTGAGGATCAGTACATAATCTCTAAAGAGATATTTTCCAAATGACTAATCTTCTTTTTTTGAGAGAAAAAAAACTCCAAAATATCGAAATAAATTGTACTCATCTTAGTTAATGACTAAGATTAATAATTACAATTGAATTTTAAATAGGATATATTTAATTGTTTGAAAGTTATGTGATGGGTTAATATATTGATGTCGAGTCCCCTGAATCCAAAAAAAGTAGAATTGGTATATTGTCTGTCTGTCTATCGTAGCTCAAAAACATAAAACATTTTAATCAAATTTTTATCCCATCTCAGAAAGTTTTTTATTCATTTTTTAATTTGTTAGTAGCTGCAATAAAAAAACACAAAATTACATTTTTCTCATAATCGGCACCACCAATTAAGGACACAAACAAAATTTCTTGCTAATTGTGCAGAAATACCAGTTTCTACATAAATTATCGGTAATTACCGCATAATCAGCTACAAGATTATTATTGAATATTTTAAAGAAATCAGTTTTGTCGTTTTCGTCCAGGCCCAAATCCGTGAGTAAAATCGGAGGTAAAAAATGTATAACTGACAGCCGTCTTTATTAAAAGCTCGATTTTAATCTAATAACACTTCTTCCAAGGACATTTTCATGTCTTTGGCGATGCAAACATATTTTTTCCTTCGTTATTTTGAAACTGACAACTCTTGAAATGAGATTTTTGGTGACTGTAAGTTTTGGTTCGCTTTAATTTGGTTTTGGGAATGGCTGAGTAGAAAAGATCGTACAATATTTTTACAGCATTTATTATTCGTAATAAATAACAATACAATTTTGTAATCAATTAATTTTTTATATAATGATTAAATGGTATTTATATCAATAATTATTATAATAGCATTCTTGTCATTTATCACTTCATAACATTTTTTACAGGATTTTGAAATTTAAATATAATATTTAAAAATGATTTCATAATTTACTTTATACATTTACAAATGTCGTATATCTACTTTATATTCATCCCTCCATTTATATCTTAAAAATAAAATTATCATTTCACATGAAAAATGTCTAAAGATTATAAATTTTAGTCATTCGACAACATGTATCAATTTTATTATGTACACAAATTTCGTTACAGGTGAACACGTTGAAAGTTATTTACCTTCATGAACTTATTTCATTTGTTCTACAATACATGTAAAAAGTTACTACTGAAACATATTCAGTTAGATGGATGCTGTACATACATTTTATTAGGAGTCGTTATTTTCTGCATTTTTCTCAAATGCAATTTGATGACAATTTTTTTTAACACAATAAATATTTGGGGACTTCAAAGATATATATTTTATTTGATTGTAAATATTTGTTTCTTTTTATGTAAATTAAACTGAGCTTAAGCGCATTGTATTAATTTTATGCAATAAAACATAATTCATAGTGAGGTATAAAATTATAGCAACACTATAATTTAAAACTGAATTTAAACCGAAATAACTGTATACATTTTTGGGGGTGAGGAAGAGGTTCATCTCTCACCAGTTAAAGTTTAATTAGACGAGGTAAAATTGAGTTTATTCTAGCATTTCTAATATGCAAGGGGTTGTTTTTGGAAGGATGTAATTAACTCGGTTAAAACCAATGATCCCGTCTCATGTGTCTTTAGGTACCTAAAGCCGGCTGCACACTAGAAAGATACGATACAAATTTATACGAGGTAATCCTCTTATAAGATAGGTATAGTTAGTGGCCATTCAAATCGTGGTGAAGTGGCTAAATACGATATAAGGTGTATTAAAATAGGTGTACACTAGTACGATAACAACATATTATATGTGTAGTAGGAGACACGTTCTGCCTACCGCATTGGTCAGTTATTTTACGATAATTTTAAGTGACAAAGATGTCTAGTGGTGCAGCTAAAACTGAAGATTTACGATTATTAATTTCATGTATCAATAAAGTTAAAAAATAATTTAGTTTGTTGAATTATAAATTAAAATACTACCATAAAACTGTGGTGATAGATTTGGCCTGTAGACAATTGGACGATGTCACGAATTGCAATGAGAAAAGGAAACTTTCAGAGTTCATTATATAAAACAATTTCATTTCTTGTTGAGATATTTTTTTTTGTGTTGTGTATTCATAAATTATAAAGACTACTTTCTCCTCTTTTTCAAATACCAATAAATCACGAAAATGTCATCTTCTTTGGAAAAGATCATGATTAGAATTAATTGATGAACTGACTCGAAATAATATCTTAGATCGTATCGCTCAGATATAAGGTAAAATTATCGTAAGAAAAAATCGCGTATCGTAATGATAGTTTGATAAACATTGTATCGCTTTCGTGAGCAGCCCGCCTACGTAAATTCATTTAGTTATTCTTTAGATTTTGAAAAGATTTACTTACTTCCAATGAGAAAATACGAATAAAATCAATATACTCGTATATTACTATGTCTCTAGATTTCAGATTTTTTTTATGGTCCGTTTCCTAAAGTGAATACGTCAATACTGTTCAACCCACTTTTAATATGTTTCGCATGAAGATAAAGTGTAGAGTTTTTGTTTTAATATCAATACAATGTCTAGTCTTGTTTATAAGACAAAGTAGTCTTTTATATTCTTTATTACAAAGTGTAAGTTCTTATTATTTGTGTGTAAAACTTTTAATATAAGCAAGGTATGGGGAATAATTAGATTTATCGATAGAAATGCATCAACAGAAAATAAATTGATCATTTGAAATAGATTTATACCTATTAAAATATCTTAAGAAATTACAGAACATTTATTTTCAATACTTATGTAGTACTACAATAGGAGGAAATATTTCAAAACGAGAGTTTTGCTTGCTTCGCCCCGGCAACATAAATACAGATTAATGACATGACTACTGTTTGTCTATATCATTAGTTTTCAGTAAGTATAAAATAGTCAAGTCTCACATAAAACCTTGTTTAATACACCAGGGGATCTCAGGTGTAGTCTTACGGTATATTAATGTAGGTTACAGCGTTTACTTTAGCTGAGTCATTTATCTTACAATAAATTGAGCGTATTTCTTCAAAAGGAGTTTAAAGCTGCATTAATTTGTAAACTTAACCAGGTAATGTGAATAGATATATTGAAGGTTCATAAAGTCCTAGAGCATTTCTTGAACGATTATAAATTAAACCTATGTGCACAAGCTGAGTAGGTTTATGTGAAAAGTGATACTTTTTCGTGGGTTATCATCAATTCTTATCTTTTATTATCTCAAGACCCTGGCTTCTCATGTATATAAATTATCTCAAATAATTTATTTGAAAAAATTATAAACAAATATGTTTATACATAAAAATTTATCAGATCGGCGAAAATCCATTAACCCGGTTTTATAGGTTATAACATGTTTCAAAAATATATATTCCAACTTTGGGCAGTAATTCAATGCTATGTTGTCAAAAAAGTCATTTCAAGAAATTTACCAGAATGTATATTATTAAGTTTCTTGAGTTAAAAATTACTTAACAAACGAAAAACAAAAATAAGTAAACAAGTTAAATTAATTTTAATACACTAATTTTTTTTTATCCCTAATTTGATGTTTATGCTAATTAGGCCTATATCTCTTAGAATGTCCTGAAAAATACAACTTCGGTTATCAATAAATCAGTATTTAAAAACTCGTTTACAGCAGTCAAAGGTTTATAAAGGGAATGTTTCAAAATGCGTTCAAGTCGAGGACAAATGTGGTTCACTCACTTCGCCCCAGCAACGAAAATATTTTTAAAAATGACACAACATTTGTTTTCAATACTTCAGTAGTTAAATTAATTATTTAGTACTACATAGGAGGAATATTTCAAAATGACAGTTTTGCTCGCTTCGCCCAGGCAACATAAATACAGATTAATGACATGACTACTGTTTGTCTATATCATTAGTTTTCAGTAAGTATAAAATAATCAAGTCTTACATAAAACTTTGTTTAATACACCAGGGGATCTCATTTGTAGTCTTACGTTATATTAAAGTAGGTTAGAGCGTTTACTTAAGCAGATAGTAATTTATCTTACAATAAATTCAGCGTATTTCTTCAAAAAATGTTTAAAGCTGTAATAATATGTAAACTATACCAGTCAAAGTGATTGTATATATTATAGAGTGTTCGCAATTCTATCTTGGTATAAATTGAGCATCTTTCGGACGAACATAAATTAAAGCAATCGCAAACGCCCACACTATATGAAAATGATGATACCGTACATTTTTACGATTTATGAATTTTTATTTATTTTCAAAACAAGTACAGGATATAAAACAAAGATATACAGTGAAAATTATTTAATCTTTACTAAAAAAAGCACTTAAATATATCCCAATAATTATGACAGCTCATTGATTTGAAAACATAAAAATGAGTAGGCCTAATGTTTGTACCTACAAAATATCAAAATGGATCAGACTGCTAAATAAGAACATTAAATAAATCAACTAAAGTGGTAATTGCTTCTTTTTTTTCTATTCAAGCTATTAAAACATTATAACCTTAATCCATTAAACTGCTATTTTCTCATTACAATCGTCTTTTCCATTGATAAAAATATATACATATATGTTGCTACTTCGCTTTACACTACTCGCTTTCCTTAGGCAGGAACTCAAATTTTATGGGTCAGCTTCATGATATAATAATTTAAACTTTTTTATTTTAAGGGAGAGAACTGTCGCAACGCGGCCTTGAGTATCGTGATTAATTTAAATAAAATTTGTGTTGATAACAACCAAGTTTATATTCATTGTTTCTTTTACCAATTACTTCGTTTAAACATAAATATTGATCAAATCAGACTTTATTTTTAAAACTTTTACTAAAACAGTTTTTTAAAAATATTTTCTACTTATAAAAAGAACTAGTACATTTTTAAGAATTAATTTCAAATTTCTATATTAAAAGATGTATACTTCTAAAAAAATAACAAAATGTATAAAAAATATTCTGTATAAAAGTTTGAACAAAATCAGACCAGCCATTTGGTTTGGCGGAATTTATAGACAACATCCACGAGCTGAGGTAATACCCTTGACTGATATCACCACAATCGAAATGTTTGCTGGTGTGTTAGTTTTAATTCTTTGGGGCTACGGTTAAGATTAATATATTTGATTATTTAAGGGCCCCAAAGAGACGTTTTCAAAAACAACTCAATTTTTTAGTTATGTTTTGACTTTCAACATTTACAAACATAAATGTGACCAAAAACAAACATTTTATATTAAATAACTTGGAACATAAAAAGTGTTATACAAATTAAAATTCCCCAATGTAAATTTTGATTGAAATAGATAAAATAGCCAAAATTAAGTCACTATTTGTTAAAATATATAACCAAAAATAAAACTTTTGGAAAAGAAAATCGTAAATATGGGCTAAAAATTAACCTTAAATATCTGATATTTTATTAGGTTTATTTTAAGCTGTTACAAAAAATGTAATTGTCATATATAGTCAAACTTTGACATTGAGATTCTCAAATTACAATGTTTTTACCAGATTTTGTACGTTTTTCTCAAAAATTGCGACAACTTAACAGAACGACATATCTTACTCAAATAATGTCTTACGCTTCCTAAAATTAATGAGAAGTCTTATTTTATATTATTAAAATGGATGGAAGTTATTCATGTGAATTTTATATTTTAAAACACCGCCTTAAAATTAAATTATTATTAGCCTTAATAATTTAAAAATCTAAAGAATAATATTCTGTGTTTTTGAAGTATGTTGCTTTATGAAATTTGGTTGTAGAAGGTATTGTAAAATGTATTCATTCATTCAATCTATATAACTTTGATTGCACTCGTCAGAATATGTGTGTAACTTGTATATAAAGCTACAAGTACACAATATTACGTGTACGTCAATTGGTACTAACTTTATTAATATTCTTCCATATACTAATTATTATTATATTAAATTTATTATTTTAATTCATAACCAAAAACAAATTATTATTTTTAAAAGTTAAAAAAAATTTATTTTTTTTACATTGTAGTGGATCAAAGAATTCCAAATAAGTATAAATTTAGAAATATACCTGGAACAAAATATATATATATATATATATATATATATATATATATATATATATATATTAATGATCGTTTTCATACAAACATACCGATTAAGCATATTTAGTGTTTATAAAATATCATAGTTCATTCTTTATACAAGTAGTAAGTGTTGAAGTAACACAGAAATAAGTTAACATTTTATTAAATTCAATATATAATTTTCTTTGATAATTGAGTTCCCTAGATTTTTAATTCGGCAAATCTATGAAAGAATCAGCTGTTATAACAATTATTTATTTTGATTTGAAGATTATTCTGGCTAACAAACATGTGTAAGTCATCGTAACGTTGGTATCTCATTTTGTACAAAATTACGACCACTAGAGAAGACGAATTTGAACAATCCATTTATAATATGTACCTTTTTTAATTATGAAGCTGTACACATTTGAATCCCAGATTTAGGTCTCGCCGTGAAAGCACTCAGATGAAATGTATCCAAAAACGTTTAACATGTACTTTATTCAAATACAAATTAAATTCACATACAAATTAAATAAAAATAACATTTTACACTCTTGAAACGTTGGTATTATTGTACATAACCTGCCAATTCTACTTATTTATATACTTAATTTCACAATATTAATTAAATCGTTGAAATATTTGTCTTCATATTTTCTTAAGTACAAAGGAATTGAGTAAATATTATTATGAATAAGTTTTGACTCTCAATTAATACTTTAACGTCCTAAAGTTTATCTGATATTTTTACTCTATCTTTCCCTTACAGCAATAACTTTTATTTACAAATGAAACTATTTTTAAATAGACTTCATTCAACAGATAAACTATATAACAACAAAAGAACAACTGTTTGAAAAATAGCATTTGTAATATCTTCGTTTATTTTATTATGTAGCAAAAATTTGTTCTTCAATTGACGTTCAATTGTAACGTTTATGTCTGAATCCAAAATAAGGGATTGTTTTTGATTATTTTTCCATATTTTACTTATTTATTTCATCTTTAAAAATATATAATTTTATTATGTTTATTACTGTTTGTTATAACTAAGGAGTAATTTATTTTAAAACAATCATACACTATCACCAGAACCATTATTTTATACCTCATGTAGATCAAATTTTATATTGTATTAACATGGAAATTAATACTGTGGACAAAACATTCTTACAGATAAAAGCAAAAATACAGAGTTTTACAAAGTACGCCTTATAATCACATTTATCTAAGATTTTCTGAATGGTATATTTTTTTTATTGCACAATGCCAATCGAGTGAAGCCATCGCTAGTCAATAAAAGGTTAACGTACAAATAGGAAATTGCTTATAAGACGGCAGAAAAAAACTCAGTAGCTCGCAAGTAATAAAATATAACTTATGTGCCATCAAAGTTATCCAAGTATCAAAATATATTTGTGTAGTAATTAAAAAGTAATTTAAGTTTTAAATTGTGTGTCCAGTGAATCAGACATACAATAAACCTTGCCCCCCCATCATAGTGAAGAATTGATTTTTTGTACATTGTAAAGAGTTTATGAAAAGGATATTCCAAAACATTGTAAATTTAACTCTATTAGAATATTATGCAACACTAGTATTATATTACCAAGGACCAATGGTATGAATAAAAGATTTTTAGTATATATACATACAAACAAAATTCACTTATATGTTAATAATCAATGACTAATGTGGTATAAAAAAAAAAAAAAAGGAAAAAAAAGGGGAAAAAAAACAGAAAAATATTCTCAAATAGAAGTTGAGTTTGTCTTTTGGTTATACAATCTTAACAAAACAAAGCTGAGTTTATTAATGTACAAAAACAGTTTCTGGAAAGCCTACAAAATAACTATTCAGTCCTTCCACCTATGTTCCCAAAACGTATAACTTTCAACGTTCGATAATTCATGTCACACTTTACGTTTAAAGCCTCATGAATGTGTAGATTACATTTCCACAATCACGTGAGGAGGTTTAAGTTCTTCGCCACATTAAGTGATCTACTAAAATATAAATACTCCGTTTAAACTGTAACATATACAGACCCTTATGTATTGATAAGATCGATATAGTTTTCCCTTTTATAAAACAATTTACATTTGCAGACACCATCTATGATCTACTATATATATTGACCACCACAGCAGTAGAGTCAATAGGAAATAGATTTGCTAAGACTCAGATTTTATGTATGAGCTTCAAAGAAAGAAACCTCAACTGTTTTAATAATTAATTTGTGTATTTTAATCGGAAAATAAGTTTTCTAACCTGTTTTCTAAAGTATTTAGCCTACTCTAATTACATCACTATGATAACTTCTCGGACATTTCGTTTACATTGGATGACCATAATATTTTACTAAATTCATAAAAATGTATAAAGTACGCATTGAGATGTATATTGTATAATTGTATTTTCTGATGCCAATTAGCTCCGTGAACGTTCATTAGACTTCCTTTCATCTTCTATCTCTATTAACACAGGAAAAAGACGAGGCACTTATGGAATACACAGCAAAATGCATACGTGATTAGATATGCACACAAGTAATGTGTCCAACTACCTAGAGTGCACTGGGATGCATATTAGCTTTGAAATGCAAATTGACAGTGAATTGGGTTTCATTTACATTTGAAATAACCATACGGTTAATGGATACGGGTTTTATTTTATATTTTCCGTATCGAAATATCTATAGTGACTAGTAAAACGTATTAAATCTATATTTACATGTTATCTCTCTATTTTCCTAGAGCTCAGCTGATTTTCTGTTAAAATCCGCTTGGGACATAAGGTTCATAAATATAGGACGTCTGGATTAGTTAAATAGGACGTCTGGATTAGTTAAATAGGACGTCTGGACGTCTAAATGAGTTAGGTATTAGATCAAGTGATATTGAACGAAGACCTAACCTAACCTCCTCCTAATTTTAATACAGTCGTGACTCTAATTAATATAATTAACAAATTAATTATATTAGATTATCCTGAAAAATTACACAATATTCAATTATAATAAATAAGTAATTCAGAGGAAATGTTGTAAAATATGTAAAGTCGAACACGAAAGTGTTTCACTCGCTTCACCCCAGCAATAGAAATAAAGATTACTGATGTACTCCGATGACTACTGTTTGTCTATATCATTAGTTTTCAGTAAGTATAAAATAGTCAAGTCTTACATAAAACCTTGGTGATCTCAGGTGTAGTCTCACAGGATATTAATGTAGGTTACAGCGTTTACTTAAGCTGATAGTCATTTATCTTGCAATAAATTCAGCGTATTTCTTCGAAAGAGGTTTAAAGCTGTAATAATATGTAAACTATACGAGTCGTAGTCACTGTATAAAGTATGTTTATAAAGTAATGGGCCTCTTTTAAATTAATATAATTATAGTACTTTTTTTTTTTAATGACAAGAGTTTTCAATTATAATCTTTATAAAAATAGTACATAAATTATCCACAAGAATTATTACAAATGTATTCTACTTTGTTTGAATCCTCTGGATTATTTATTTATATACACAATACATATACTATTGTTAGTCTTTTCTGTTTATAACAATGAATTTACGTTGTATAATTTGTTTAACTGTTCTGATAATAATTGTTGTGTATTTTGTGTTCGTGGCAATGAGGAATCCTGAGGATGTCTCTTAAAGACGAAGCGGGCGTAGTTACATTAAAGAGGAAAAAAATAAGGATTGATATAAACAGACAAGGTAAACAGAATATACGATTTACACTATTGACCGAAGGTACTTGGTAGAACTCCATTTTAATCAAATATCAGCTCCATTTTAATTATATGTCAGGTTTCAATATCTTCCTTAGTCTTTGTTAAGCTGTTTTGTAAATGCCGTTGCTGGCGAAACCATGGCCGGCAAAACTCAATAAAATTGTAGAATTTACTAAACATTGTGTTTGTTTTATTTATTTATTTTTTTATTAAACAGAATATATATAATTATATATAATGATTATTACAACTTTAATATTTTAGAAGAACCTATTTTTTTTTAAGTAAGGTACAATGTTTTTCTATATAGAGATAGGAATGATCGAAACATTATAAACTATATTCATAATTCTACTTTATATTCTGCCAGTATATTTATATTGTTTCCTTTACAAAAATATTCATATTTAACATTAATTTGTTTAGATAAACGGTTTGATGCTTTTCAAACCATAGTAGTTCTAATGTTCTAATATGATCTCCAACGTTTTGATGAATCGAAGTCTGTTCTGTTCGGTTCCATATTTTATAAAGTAATAATCTAACATTTTTTTAGAAGTGTAACTAAAAAGAGGAGGAACGTCGTCCATTTATTAATTGTCATCCACTTACTTCGTTAGTATTATAACTAGCCTTATATATAACTCCAAATTGTATTTCTTTCTTTCTTTTTTTCATTAACAAAACGTAATATCCATAGATAAATATTAATTTGTTTAGATAAATTAAAACAAATCACAGTGCACAAGACTACTGTCATTATACCAGGAAACTGTACTCTTTCATTATGTAACTTCTTTGATTAATTGGAGAGATTGTGGTGTTTCACAATAGGGCCTCCTCTCGCTTCGCTTGACATAATTCGGTTTATAATGTCTCTAATGGCGGCTGTGGATTGTATTTTTTTCAGTTTTTCCAATTACTTCAGAATCGCAAATATTTTACTTGATATTAGACACATTGGTTTAAGTAATAATATATTAATATGTTAACAAAAATTAATCGAAAACCGTCAATAATTTTCAAAAGTTGATTCTCAATATTTTTATTATTTCTTTTTTTGTTGTGGTAAAAAATTAATTTAAACGATAAATGTAAAATCTCTGTAGCAAAAAGCACATTTTTTTTTACAAATAAAAAACTAATATTAAATAACGGGTATATAAATAACTAATATTAATATACAGATACAATTCTTAAATCATTTTTATCTCTGCAAAGAATGTTATATTTAAAATAAGTAAATTGTTCCGCCTTTCCCAGCTTCGTTAATATCACTTTTTTTGACGCGTTTCGGATATACTCCATTATCAAAACACTTAATAGAACTCAAAATGAATGGATGAATTGAGATGGATGGATACACTTCTGAGAATGGAGAATATTCAAAACGCATCAACAAAAGTAACATTAACGAAACTGAAAAAGACGGAACATTGTCCTCATTTTAATATAGCCTACAGATCTTATCCATGCTGAACAAATATATCCCTAAACCGATATCATAAGACGCAAAATATTTTTGGGAACATCGATTTTGGTTTCTGTTCTTTGGAGCTAGTTTTGAGTGTAATTATTGCCTTAACTATTTATTTAGAAAACTATATCCATAAAAAAACTCAAAAAAATATAATATCTAAATTTTTATATTTTAAATTTATTAACATAAATACAAAAAAGGGAAAATAGATTTCCCAGACGTTAATATCTTGGGATTTAGAAAGCTTTCCAAAAATTAATTAAGAAAGATTTACATAGAGGACTTTACTTTTCTTCTTTGCTTAAAATAAGTAAATAGTAAGATATCTGTCAATGTAAATGTACATTTTTGAAAAACGTAGGCTTCTAAACCGCTTTAAAAGCTTCAGATTGTTTATAGTTAATACAATTTTTATGGTGGATAAAAAAAGTACTTATCAAATTTTGACAATAATTGAGACGCCTCGATTTTGAGATTTTATAAATTATCAATCACAAATCAATTCAAAAAATACAATCATCAAGAATCAAATGAAAGAAAATTAGTTTATGATTATTCTGGCTAACAGACTTGACAAAACTTTCGTATAATAACCAATGTTTACACCAAATTGTGTCATATTTGACCAAAATAGCGACCTTAAAGGGGGCGTTGTTATATTGACACATGTATATATAATTCCACATTTACAGTATGAAAAGTTATTAATATTTAAATTATGCTACATTAATGAATTCGCTGAAAAAATACAAATGAATTAAGAAATAAGATTGAACAGAAGTTCTCCAATTCAATCCCTTATTGTCGAAAGACTTAGTGTTGTCTATTTTATTTTTCTTTGTTTTATAAACGGGAAAACATTTTGCATACCATCTTAAAATAACAGAAAGTCTTCAGTTTGAAAAGTTGTATTTACATTTCTTTTGTTTATGGTATCAATTAGCCAAAATTGTTGTTTGTATTGTCGTGTTTAAGTTTGAATTCAAAATCAGGTTTGTTAATTTCTTCAGTTTTTATTTATTTTCAAGTCGATTTTTGATTTTTTTGTTATATTCATTACTGTACGTTCAATAATTCATGTCGCACTTTACATTTAAAGTCCATCTTATAAATATGTAGATTACATTTCCCACGTTCGTGTGAAACAATTAAAGTTCTTCGACACGTTTTTTGTTTTAACTACAAAACATAAACAGAGTTTCTTAAATAAAAAAACATTTCTCCTTTACTCAGGCAATTATGTAAAACATAACCAATATTTCAAATTCACAAATTTATGACTTAAAACTTATAACGATTTATATTGCAATTTTTACAAATTTATAAGATTTAAATATTCTTGACTTTTAAAAAATAGATCTAACGACTATTCCTGTATGTTCATAAAATAAGTTGAATCCTTTTTTGATATGATGCCCTCGAATGTATTATCCACAAACTCTATGCATGTTCTTTAAAATTCCATTTATGTTTTCTCTCCACATTAGGTGATTATACTGTAGGGAAACACTTACGCATAAAACATTTACTTATTGGAAATACTCTAAACTTATGATATGAAACTTATAAAATACTCATGATTGTGAAAGAATGAATATGCACAAAACTAACGGGTCTAATTATCTCGAGTGCATATTAGCTTGGACCAATAAATTGTTAATCGAGTTTCATTCCCATTTCAAATAATCATACAATTAAAACACAAGTGTACAACAATTATTTTCCCTTTTTGTTTTTATATTACCTTATTAAAATGTTCGTAGTACCAACCATATAATATATATTTTTAGATATTCTGGGTTCTCCCTCTATATTCCATGAGCTCAGCTAATGCCTGTATGCCCTTACTTTTGAAAAGTCGATATGGGCAACAGTCGTTTTAAAGTTCGGTTAGGTTAGGAACACTTTTTCCTCACGTAATATTCCAAGACATATTATTTTAGGCCTAAGATGAAACCATCTTGTAATACTGTTCATAGGGTAGATTTATTTATTTAATTTTCCTGTTTTTCTAAAAATTTAATTAATATTGTTTACAAAATTATATTAAAAGTCATGTCATCTAGAGCACACGATTTACCTGTTGTGTTTAAATTTAAAAAAAGAAATATGTTGAACTAAAAGAACCCTAACTAACTGTTGTCGATGGTGTTTGTAATTAAGAATTAGGGCTTAATTGTATTATAATAGATGGTAGGAATACTCTACGCCATTTTAATTCAGAACAAAAACAATCATTGCTACAGACTATAAAATATTGAGAAACTGCATGGATTGAAACATTCTAACACGTCATAAAAGACAGAGTCCTCTATAAGGTTCCTACAGTAAAGAAACGAATATCAGAATCGTTGTGACAACGGCGTTGAATGCAAGGCAGAGACGCTGCCGGTTGAATCAAGATAGTCGTTGGAAGAAGCTAGAGGCATGTTGTTGCAGGAACAGGAACATAGGTGTTAATGATATTACAAGGGTAAGCTGGACTCAACTGTACATTAAATGATATTAAATTCACTGTTTTAGACTGATTAGTCATTATTAAATTGGAAGTGATCTGTATTGAGATGTTAGAGTGATCTATTTAAATATCTATGTATCTCTGAACGTTAGGGGGGAAATATATTCAGTTCTAATATTAGAATTAAAATTTAGAGTTTCACTGAATCCAAGAAAAGTATTCTAAGAAGCTAGCATGTCTGAAACTCTGCAAAACGTTAAAATTCAAAGAGATATGTTGTTAAAATTTTGAATTTTGTGGGGATATTGGGGGCTGGTAATCCAGGTGTATATTTAAATTTCGGAATATCTTAAAATTTGGGGTTAAGCTTTAACTATAGCAAGCATTATTTTTTTTTTAGATTTCACTTTCATGGTTTCGCGCCAGCTTGATTTAAATTTAGAGTCAATCGACAAGACTTGATGTTTTTTTCAGTTAATAATATCGCAGATCTTGTTACAAGGAGGATATTAAAAATTTCGTGAATTCATAGAAAACCAAATTGCATTCATATTTATAATTATCGATCTACAATAAATCTACTGGTGAAAGATTTTTCGTTGTGAAGAAAATAAATAAATAATTGTAGGGGTCGTTTTTACCACGTTTTACCAAAAGTACGTTTGATTCCTCTTATTTGAACAGAATATTTATTTGGAAATATCAGAGGTACAAAAACGTCTGTCTACACATGTTTCATTTGTATCTAAATAACATTTCAGCGTTGAAATGTTGATTCATGAGCGATAGGTAGAATAGAGTGTATTTTAAGTATATTTTTAAATGTTCAAGACAGGTAATAGTAGGGCACAAACGGAATAATAAAGTAATTGATATCAGGATTAGGTTAGGTTAGGTAAAAGGTTAAGACTGACGAAGGTTCATCCCTTTCCAGCTAAAGTTTAATTACACGAATTAAAGACGTAAGTATTTTTGATTTTCCCCATCTCCAAATTGTTGGTTTTGGAGGATTGTAATTAACGCTATGAAAGCCAATACGTCCGTTTAATTTGACCTTCAGGTTTCCCAAAACACAAGATTTAACGACTGCCGCAAATTCAGGAATTTCATTTTATTTTATATTAGGCATTAATTTTAGTTAGTAATGATATGTCAAGAAAAATATTTCAAATTTATTTGATAGAAATCATATTAAGAATAAAAACGTGTTATCCCTGATATTTTCTACCGTAGTTTGATGTACGTTTTATATGACTTGGACAAAAAATTGTATAAATACAAATTTGGTAAAGTGCGGCGTTATCTTAAACTTTCATTTGAAAACACTTAAAATTAAACTCGAGAAGTAAGAGGAGTAAAATATTTGTACATAAAGCTATTGTTACTAAGAGTACAGTAAATTCAATTTATCATTAAATATAAACTAAGTTTTAATTATGAACCAAATTTGATAAAATTCACAAGTCCAAAGTGCAACTATTATGATGCAAATTGACAAAAATAGGATTAAAATGTTCTCATTGTTATAATATTGTTTAATATATTAGGATAAAATGGTATTTAAAAAAGTATCAACTTTGGATTGGAAAAAAATCCAATCCGAAAAAGATTTGGATTGGAAAAAAGTCAGATTGGAAAAAATTTAGACATATATATTTTAAAATAATTCACAGTGTTTGAAAGAATGAGGTTAGACAAAGGTGCAGTTTTAGAAATTTTTGTAGCTAACAAACTTACACAAACCACTTAAATAAACAATGTTTTGTGCAAATTTGATAAATATTGCGACTACTAAGCCAATATTGCGCCTACTACAGAGATTTAAATTGGATTTCCAATGGAATGTTCTAGTATCAATCAGCGTACATTTTAAGTACCTGAGATGTATGTCTCGCCGTGAAATGAATTTCATATACAAATTAGCTAAAAATCTGTAGTACGTACTTTATTCGAAAATTGTTTGTAAGCACACAAACACATAATATGACAAATATAACATTTCTAACTCTTAAAACACCTACCTGATATTGATAATTAGAATGAAACATTTCTAGAAAATTGATGTATTTCACACTATGTAAGTTACTAACCACCATTTTACTGTGGATTTTTTAGGTACAAAAGAGTGAATAAATGTCATTAAATTATTTTACACAAAAAAAACAAACTGATATTGATAATTACTGTAGAATGAAACATCTCTAGAAAATTGATTTATTTCACACTATGTAAGTTACTAACCACCATTTTACTGTGGATTTTTTAGGTACAAAAGAGTGAATAAATGTCATTAAATTAATTTCACCCAATATTTACTTTACATTTGAGTAGCGATTATCTTTACTTCATTTCAAAGTATAGTAAACACTTTTTTTTAAATATAAACGGAAAATGTTTTGCATAACTTCTTAAAACAACAGAAGTTTTGTTTGAAAAGCCGTAATTGGAAAATCCTGTGGTATATTTATGATTTAACAAAACTGTTGTCATTTCAATGACGTTCCACTGTCTTCTTTAAGTTTGAATTGCAAATTAGATTTTATTGTTTGTTGATTTCTCCATCTTTTATTTTTATTTGTTTAAATATATAATTGTTGATTTTGTTCTTCGTTCTACTTTAATTGTTAGTACTCTACCTTCAATAATTCGTGCTACACTTTACTTACAGTCCATCTCTTATAAGTGTAAAATGTATTTTCATAATCATGTGAATCGTTCCAGTTTTTCAAAACATTTTGTAAACAAATACAACATAAATAGCGTTTTGCATATAGAAAATAATAGTCTCCTATAACACAAACACAACACTTCCATTATTTAAAATTTCTTATATATCTAATATTCAGAGAGTATTGTAATCGTCTCTTTCGAAATAGAGACTATTAATCAGTTTTGAAAGTATCTTCTAAAAAGTGTATTTTAATATTATACTGATGTTTGTTTCTTATGTTTGCATTAAAGTCCAGTTGAAACGTTTGAGTAGATTTTCTTCATTTTTTAGTCATCCCTTCGTAACTATTGTAACTTTTATTAATTTGAATTACCTAAACAAATTCGATCTTCTATAAACCAACTCATTCAATTTTGATAAAACTTTTTTTTTTATGTAGGCAATCTAAATGTATCCGGGTACCTACTTTTCAAATTACATTCAATTTTAATTTTCTTCTACTTGAATTTTGGTACAAGGATTGTGACGAGTGTTGAATATAAAAATTTAATCGGTTAGATGAAATAATTTCGAAGTGGCGTATTGATTTTAAATTTCGACTGATAATTCCCACGCAGATATTTTTCCATGAAATGGTTAAGAATTTTCTTTACATAAGTTTTCGTTTTATCTTTTACCGTGTGAGTAAGTCAGACCACTATTTTTAAAAATATGTATATACAGAGTATCTCAAAAAAAAAAAACGTATGCACTTTTTGAATAGTTGTTGCCAGGAAACAAAGATAAATAGAAATTACAAAAACAAAGCGGATTGAAGTAGAAAACATAGGTTTTTCATTTATGTAACTAACTCATTGTTGTTATTTATTCCGTAATTAACGTGGCTGAAGTTCAGTTGTCTTTTATCAACGTATTATTGGAAGACTAGAAGGTTATTATTACTAAAGAGGTTAAAAGTAGTTGGGAAATGAAATTTATAGAACAGTGAAAAATGTAAACAAAGTATCTGGCTGATGAAAAACCACGAGAAATTAAAATGCCGCTTTAGTAATTCTGAGCTTTACTCGATCCCCAAAGAATTCTATCAGGTAAAGTTTTCGTGAAACTGATATTAAAAGACAGTGTTCAGAGCATTTTACAAGCCTGTATGTGTAAACCGTACATCCCAAGAATTTTACATGCATTAAATGGAGACGATCCAGACAAACGAGTAGAGTTTTGTGAATGGTATCGGAATAAGTTTGAAATATTTTGAAGATTTATTATTTGGTCTGATGAAGCCGCCTAAAAACTTAATGGAAAAATTAATAGGCATAAACTGTGTTTATTGTGTTGACTAACGCAAATTCACACATAATACCAGAATATACCAGGTTTATAACAGTATTTAACAGTATGGTATGGTCTATCTTCAAGAGGTATTAATTGTTAGTCCATTTTTCTTTAAGGGGACTGTAACCGGCTGCTTTTAATATTACAAATGCTACAAAACATCATTATTATATAACGTTTATTTCGACAAAGACGTGTATTATCAACAAGAAGGGGCTCCACGCCACTATCATCATGACGTGAAGGGATTTCTTTATAATACCTTTCCTGAACGATGGATAGGATGGAAAGGGAGTGCTTGTGAGTTCCTGGCGCTATACACAAACTTAACACCCATGAAGAACTATTAGTTTTGGTAATGGTAGACGCTATTGGAGCAATCATTACAAGCGTCTCTCTCTCTCTCTCTCTCTCTCTCTCTCTCTCTCTCTCTCTCTCTCTCTCTCTCTCTCTCCCTCTCTCTCTCTCCTCTCTCCTCTCTCTCTCTCTCCTCTCTCTCTCTCTCTCTCTCTCTCTCTCTCTCTCTCTCTCTCTCTCTCTCTCTCTCTCTCTCTCTCTCTCTCTCTCTCTCTCTCTCTCTCTCTCTCTCTCTCTCTCTCTCTCTCTCTCTCTCTCTCTCTCTCTCTCTCTCTCTCTCTCTCTCTCTCTCTCTCTCTCTCTCTCTCTCTCTCTCTCTCTCTCTCTCTCTCTCTCTCTCTCTCTCTCATACCCCTGTTTTTACCTACACCTGTCAGGAAACTTTATCAATGATTTTTTTTTGTCCAAGGATGCTTTGTAGGAGTTTATGAAGAATAATGCTGTACTCTGACGATATATAATTTTTTTTTCCTTTTCCCTACAGAGTTTGTTATGTTGACGTTTTTTAACCTCCATGTCGATAATGGAACATTTATAACTGTTGGCTATGGGTATGTGCTTGATGTTACTTAATCTTCCTGAAAATAGTTGGCTTCAAAAAGTATTATAAGTTGTCTGTGGATAAAACTATTGTTTGGAAACAGTTTTTGGTAGGTGAGGTGATGTGGGAATCAGTGTGAATTATGATATCTGTAGTGGTGGGTTTCCTGTATATTTTATATTTAAATTTATTCTTATACTTTATGACCGATATGTTCAGGAAGTTTAGCCTATTGTCTTTTTCAATTTCAAGAGTATTTGTAAATTATAATTATTATCACATTGATATAGTTCTAACTGCCAAAGTACGAAAATTATGACTATGTCGTCGACATATCGTCTGTAGTGAACTATTTTATCTTTTACCTTGAGATATGTATTCGCATAATGGTCCAGATAAAAGTCGGTTTTTTAGAAAGTAGAACAACTCATAATCAACGCCAAGTGATTTAATTAACATTTTTACGAAGGTGTTGATATAATCTATTTAAATTTACAGAGTAACAGCTAATAATAAAAAATTCACTTTTTAATCGATAGATGTCAAATCTGCATTTATGAAGGCCGAAACATAGAGGTTAGTTCTGTACATTTGTGAGGAAGTAAGAGCCTTTGTTTTTCGAATATCAATGTGCGCATTCCAGTACGTACGAGGTATTACATTCTAAATGGTGGGGATGACTTGATAATGTTTTAATATAGTTTGAAAATGTACAAAAAATAGGCTATAGTTTTTTGGTCACTCTTGAAAAATTCAAGAGGTAAATATTTCTCTACCCATTTAAAAAAACATAAAATTAGGTTATTTATCTACAGGGAGAATCACCTATGAGGTAATCTGAGACGCGCCTTGAGGCTTAACGGTGTAGGGTAACCTTGAAACTAATTACCTAATCAGGTGGATTTCAAAGTAGCCTAGCTTAGTGGCAAACCAGTTTAGACACTTCCTTCCTACTGATGAGAAACTGTTGACAGTGTTTCTGATATAATATACCAAAATTATAAAATTAATAAAATAATACGTTTTTTAACACAAACACTTTTCAACAACAACATGTTACAATGTCGCCATTAAACTATAACTAGAATGTAAATTATAACTATCCTAGTTTATATATATATGTGTGTGTGTGTGTGTGTGTGTGTGTGTGGTGTGTGTGTGTGGTGTGTGTGTGTGAGAGAGAGAGAGAGAGAGAGAGAGAGAGAGAGAGAGAGAGAGAGAGAGAGAGAGAGAGAGAGAGAGAGAGAGAGAGAGAGAGAGAGAGAGAGAGAGAGAGAATGTGTGTATCAATGCCAGTATGAATACAGAATACGAGAGAAGCAGCGTGGTCTAAACCTATTTTACAAATTTCTAAATAAGTTGAACAATGTTAATATAAGATAAGTTATACAAAGTTATTTGATATTAATATGGAATTTTAGATCTTTAAAGATTGGTAATTTCTTCACTATGTCTAATGCTTCTCCTTTCAAATACGTAAATAAATATGTTCGCTTATCAACAGGACCACTGTTTTTATGATTAGTTTCTTCCAATAAATTATAAAATGTTATCCAGGAATTGAAATTAGAGACGTCATAAATTGGAAACTATATAGGCAATTTTACGAGTGTAATTATGTTAGGTCTAGAACTAAATTGACTATTGTCATTATCGGTCGTTAATGGAATGAGCAATTTTATGTCGCTACGTTCATCAGCGTAAAATTCGATAGTGTAATTTTCAAAATCCTATACAGTATTTCGTTGTAATGTGTTCAATGGGGTTTTCTGATAAAACTTCCTTCTGTGAGGGTAGAGAGTCAAGAACTTCGTATATTTTAATTAAGCTTTGCTTAATGAGTTCAGCTTGTCTAGTGAATACTATCTATGTATATAACATGTTGAACATTTTTGTTATTTTTTATAAACTTTTATTATTTTACAATTTGTTAGTTAAAATACTTGAAATTTTAATAAAATACCATTGCAGATTGGTATGGTAACAGCTGATATAAGAAGTTGAATATTCAAATCACGTAATTCAAACACATCCTCTGTACAGGACCAGTTAAAAGCGCTCAAGTCACGTGGTTTTTCAGACAACCCTTTCGTTCTGTATTCAACCGTTCGCTAAAAACGGGAAAACTAAATAGTCCAGTTTCACAACTAAAGACTTTGCGGTTTAATAAAATTTAATTGTTCCATATCTTGATGAGAACAAAAAGAAACACATATGGAGAAAATAATAATGTATATTAGGCATAGTATAAATTATTCACAAATAGGTTATGAGTGAACTATTTTTTCCAATGGTATTCATATTTTTACTTAACGTAACACGACCTAGATGGACAAAAATGATGTGTGGTAAAAGAGGAGTAGAAAGTAAAATTGAGAAATAAATAATTATAATATTTACGACAGTAAGTGTAAAATAATAATATAATAATAATATTAAATACATACTAATGTATCTATATTAAACAGAGGATCCACAGAGAACAACAGCACTACCAAAACAAAAATTTACAAATATATGGTTATTTTATAGTTCAAAATGTGTTTTCTATATACACTTAACAAATGTTGAACTAAAAAACTAACATAATAGCACGATTTCATCCAATCACAGAAATGGGGGGAGCCTAAAGGTATAGGATAGAGGCGATTATATAAGACGACTCCTTAGAGAGACAAAGCAGTAAATAAATAGATTTAAAAATGGCGTTCATCTGAAATGTGTCAGTAAATGTTAGTAACACAGTGCCAGGAATGACAAAAAAATGTAAAGTTAATATCTGTTTTTATTGCAAAACCGTGTATGAGATAAAGCGTGTTCTCCCATACAATGACATTATTAAAAATATTCCAATATATCAAATTAAAGTTACAATCAGAAACATGGTACATTACATTATAGTGAAATACAACAAAGTAGTTGACAGTTAAAGAAATGAACTTGAAAAAAAGCCGAGACAAAGTCAGAGTCCAAATATCGACAAAGAACAAAGTGTTCTATAATAAGCCACAGTACAATAACAAAAGAAGTTGAAAAACAAATTTCTTAATTTACGTTCAATCAGTTTAGTTTATTAACTGAGTTTTAATTTTTCTTTTATCATTAATTATGCATTATTAATTAAACTGTATTAAGTGTTAGTGTAGTTATATTTTTTATGTTAAAAAAAATTAATTTAATTTTTAAATATTATTATGTAATGTTATTTAAATCTACAATTTTATTGAGTTACTTTAATAGTTTAGAGTGTTTTTAGAAACTCTACAATCAATAACTGAAATAAAATGACAAACAAATATGACCATTCGAATATTCGAACCTGGAGCATTCACCCTTATTTAGTAACAATTTTTCTCGCGATTGAACTTGTAGCTCTCAGGTTCAAACAATGATCTGATAAAAGTGTTTTCATCTCGTATTTAATCAAATAAAACACAATATTTCTTTTGTAAAATTCTATAATTTATTTGGAATTCCAAATAAATTATAGAATTTTACAAAAGAAATATTGTGTTTTATTTGTTAAAATGGAATTCTATCAAGTACCGTCGGTCATCAGTGTAAACAATATCGTATTTAATCTATAATTGTGTTTAAAAAATAACAATAGCGTGTTTTACAACGTCTGAAAAAATATACTAAACCACACCTGTTTTCTACAGGGTGACGCAAAAGTCTCTCCTTATTTTCATGTGAGAATTTCAACCGTTCATCGGGTTTAAAACAAATCAAAGTACTTATTTTAAATGGAAGGAATTACCACTTGTTTTTTAAAAAATCAGATTTCAACATATGCACCTTCATTGGCAATGCCTTTCCTTAATTTTTTTTCCACATTTACAACAGATTTACTAACAAAATCTAATGAACGTTACTAAGAACATCTCTTATCGCAAACTCCAAATCTTGAAGTACCTTCGATTTCCTTTTGTAAACTTCTTTTTTCTGCCCATCGCCACAAAAAGAAGTCACACGGTAACTTCATTTTTGAACAGTTAGTGCATAGTGTGGCGTCATCCCCGTTTTACATAAAAACAATTTCATTGACATTCTCAATCTTCTGACTATATAAATGTTTGTAGCATATTAAAATATCTGTTATTATTCGTAGAATCGTTAAGAATAAAAGTACCAAGGAATGGTTCTGTCGTACACCAACATTAATCCTTGTATTCATTCTTTCAATACAAAATGATGTGCCTGACTTCTCTGCTACCCAGTTGTGACAATTGTGTCTATTTACAAACCCTCCAATATAGAAGACGCCCATAAATTATTATTTAAAAGATTTGGGTATTCTTCATTCCAATCCAGTGTTACCTTACAAACTACATTTGGATGACGTAAGACGTCATAGCGTTTGATATTTAAAGGCCATTTTCAAACAGGTTTTTGTTACAATTTTTTATTGTATTTGAATCTATAAATGCATTTCTTTTGTTTTTTTCTGGCCACCAATTCTCTGCTTGAAAAACATATTGCCCAACTCCACATATTGAGACAATTCTTCAATACTTAGTACACCAGCCATAAAAACCTCGAACTTCATTAATGTTGACAGCAAAAACAATGATAACAAGCAATCAACAATCAGCTGATAAATTGAACCCAATAAACCGTCTAAGTTTACAATAAATAACAATTAAAATTAGAGATTAACTTTTCACCCATATTGTATAAAATATAATTCTTTAAACGCAGCAGAAAATATAATAAAGTTAGAGGACAGTTTTCGAATATATTATTAATTATTTATCCGAATAAAAAATTGGTCTATTTATTTAATTTATAATATAAAAAATCAAAATTGAAGCATAACCTGGTATTAATCAGGACTTTGTTAATTTAAATAGAACATTTCCATAAATTAACGTATATTTCAATTTAAGTATTAAAATCAATCTGAATTTTTACCTGTTGATCATAAGTTTGATCCTTAACCAATATGTGTAGTACGTAAGAATATTGCACTATTATATATCTAAATACAAATGTAAAACATTTATTATTAGTACTAAATTGTGAATATCTTATAAATGACTCAGCAGAGCCTAAATATGTTCGCTAAGGAACTCAACCTACAGCGATAGGGATGGTCTCCTTGGAAAGCTTAGCGTCTGACGATCAATGGTTATGTATAGAACGTGACCGTGTGACCTCATCCACGGTCTCAAGGGGACTTTTGCGTGGTATTGGAAATGTTTTTTGCAACAACCCTATTAATGCTTATTTCTGGAGTTCTACCGGGCCTCAAGTTTCCCACGGACAATTTGATTCCCTTAATGCTTCCAAAATAGCCGACCTCGGAACGCTTTTTTACGCATTTTTACGTAGTTGGCTACACGATAAAAAAATGAAAAGAAACAAAAACTGAGTTGCAATTTCAGGATTAGAAAACTAACAACAAAATAGAAATGAAATTACCTCACTTGAAACAGCTTCCTATTAAGCCCTTTTAATGTAAACAAAAACTGAATTGCAATTTCAGGATTAGAAAACTACCAAACAAGATAGCAATGAAATTGGCTCATTTGAAACAGTTTCCGATTAAACTCTTTTAATGTAAACAAAAACTGGCATTTGATTGGGTATTTCTCCAATCTCTCTTTTTGGGGTTTCGTTTTACTTTAATATAAACTAAGGAATATTTAAGGATCAAGTAGCCCTACGTGCTTTTGAAATAAATTGTTAATGTGAGATTATAATAGAGTTGTACATAAATTAGCAAATATGTAAGAGCGTGTATTTGAAATTAACGTAGATTTAATTTTTGTTCGAACTTATTACGGAACAAAAATTTCAAATAACTGATTCGAAAAAAATTATTTAATTAGTCGTAGGTTAAGTTCCAAATTGTAGTCCATTTTTATTGAAAAAGAATGCAACTTCATCAATTTATACCTTCAAAATTGATGACCAAATTATAACAAAATTTATGTCTATATTTCGACGCGTACCACTTATGTTTACAAGTTGTCATGACCATACGCTAATAGAAGTCTCAAATAATAAAAATAATGATTTTTTCCCCATAATAAATTTTAGGAAATAGTGAATGCTATCTTCAGCCCTTTAAAATTTGAATAACATTTACTAGGGAATAACTAAACAATTAATATCTAAAAATTGTAATTGAGATTCATAACACTATAAATCCAATAATGGTCAAAATTTAAAAATACCCATAACAGAACATTTCTTATATTATTGTAAACAAAATAAAGTTTTTGTACTAAGAATTATGAGATGTGTTTTCCTAGTTAGATTTGCCTTTCCTCTTTGCCACTATGGAATTTACGTAACCAAACTAACGTCAATTACTGTTAATACAGAACAGTTTAGGTAAAAGCAAACATCCTAAACCAACATTTTCAAGGTAAATACATTACATAACAATACCAATTTTTAATATAAAACAAGCTGTTGTAATTCTCTCCAATCCAGAAATTAGGGAGCAATCGTATATTCAATCATTAAGATATAAGGATTTGAACAATAGTATTGGTTTCAATTATTTTTTTAAAAAATAAATATAAAAAGTGTTCCAGGAAGAATCGAAGAAACTTTTAGGACGGATTCTACTGGTGAAAATAAAGAAAACCGTTAATATGATTGTACGCCCTAAAATGGGTCTGTCTAACCGTTATTTTGTGTTTTGGACAACAAAATTCGCATATTTTGAACGGAAAATAATATAGAGTTGACATTTTGCATGCTACTTGTCCTATTAAAACCCAATTTGCAACAACAAAAATAAATCAACCGTTTTATTTTACTCTTTTCAAAATTGCGGCCATTTAAAATATTTAACATCGAATATCTCGAATACTGTTAATTTTACAAAAATAAATAAAATAAAAATGCACAAGAGATAAAAACATTTGTCTTTTAACGTCAAATAAAACGTTTTTTAAAATTTTTTGTATATGCGGCAATTAATCGAGTTATAGACAAAAATAATTTATTGGGATTTTTTTAGGGTATAGAACGAAAATATTGTTCTAATTTCTGCAATTTTTTACTTATTTCATAATAGATTTATGTAAATAATGCCTATAAAAAGGAAATAGAAACTTTAAAAAACCGGGTTTTTAAAGTTAAACTAGCGCAAAGACTCGGACAATAGCACTAGGTAGCATGCAAAATGTCTAGTACTCTATAGAGTAGTTCTAGAGATGGAGGAACTCCAAATGTGTCGACAATTATAAATAATAAGACATTTCAAAATTGGTAGAAGCCTGTACTCAAACAATTATTGTTGTTCCGCATTATTATTGCTATTTTATATGTATTAGTTTAGTACAAATATAATACATTAGTCTTTTTTCATCTGTCTATTTATTCTTCATGCTCCTGAAAGAAATGACTTACTCCGATATCAGACAAGATAGTCTCTTTCCTGCGCACCGATGCATGTAAAGGCATTAAATACCTAATTCTACAATCTACATTCTTGGTTTGTGTTTTTTTTCATATTTCCACATTTTTACTAAACATTTATTTCAATTTACATATTCACTTCCTCTGTTTATTCTCCTTTAAATTATTTATTTTTAAATTAATTGTTAATTAGGTCAGAAACATTGATGAGGAGTGACGTAGTTCAGTTGTTGGCAGAGAGCGGGAATATCTCGCCGTAATTAGGGTTACTCGTGAACCGTCAAAGGTTACCCAGGTTCGTCCCCTGTTGACAGCGTTACGTTTTCTGGGCGTTACCTACTCACACATAAAAAAACAACAACTGAATTTAAATTGTAATTTCCATTCTAGTCGCGATTGAACAGCGTACGTCGAAAGGTTTACAATTCTCCAACTAGTTTGACGTAATTAAAATCTTGTTTTGTACTTGTCGAAATCAAATATCTTATCGTGGAACTTTATTTAATGTTTAACATAAACAAATCAGTACTTTAAATAAACATTAATTGAAGTAACCGAATGATTACTTTCTTTGTAAATACTAGTACAAACAAAAATTTGATTACATCCATGATTGTGAGACATAATGACCATTTTACGTAGAGACTCTATTTACATCACACACTCAACTATATTCGAATTCTAAAAACGATGAGATTCGCGATGACGTGACACCTGCAATTTTTTAAGCTCTCTAAACAGTGAGCCTGAATAGGCCTACGATAAGATACATAGTTTTACTGTTATAATGGTTTTAAATATTTTAATTCAACTAAATGCAGAGCTGAGTGGATAAAAGCAGAATAGTTGCGTCGAGATATATAGTAAACGTTACCCATGCGCTATAGCGTAATATTTTAATTACTAGCTTAGATATTAGACAAATTGGACAAACCGCTGAACTTGGTAACGTGGATATTAATAGGTGTACATCATTGTATTTGAGTTTATTGAATTAAAATTAAAATCTCGTTAAAGCTGGTTGGGTGATTGTATAACATCGGATAGGAATTATCTTCCGTCAAGTAGCAAACGAACCATAAAATGGTTTTATGCAGGTTAGAATCGCTGTGAAATGAATTATCACAGCTCATCCTAGATTATACAGGAAAGGCTTTTTAAACAACTACGTAGAAAAATAAAACTGGGCCTAACTTTTTTTTTAATACTTAAGAACACTCAAAATGAAAGAATGGTTCATAGTAATCTGATGGTTTTGAGTTTCAGACCAATATGGTATCAAAAGCAATATCTATATTTTATAAGAGTTCCCACTAAAACAAACTTTACAATAGAAATCTACATGCGGTGAGAAAGGGAAAATTTTAGAAACGGCATACAAAATACTACAGTATTTATTTCTTAATTAAATATATGTGATAAAACAATCAGCGCTATCTCTTTCCCTTGAAAAAAATCGCATCCCAAAGTTCGAATACTCAAAACAGAACAATTTTATAATAATTATTGTAATGGAGAAGAAGCTGTTGCTTTATCTTAGCCTCATTATCGCACAGAAAACCAAAATCTTTTACTGTGTTAGTTACAAAATTGTTTAGGTAAAAGTAACATCCTAAATCAATATTGGAGAATAGTCAAAATTACAAAATATGGTGATTTTTTAAAATAGAAAACCATTTCTTGTAAACAAATAAAACAGAAAATAAAACAATCTTCTATACAAATTAGATCCAAGGTCTTGAAAACGAGATGGGTTAAAAATTTAATTTATTTTATTGGGTGTATGTTTAAATAGCAATTGTTGGATCCTTTCTAACTCCTTGAAAAATTTTAAGATTTTTTAAACCACGGTCAAAAATTCATTCAATTACATTTTTTTTTTTTAATATGCAAAACAAAGTAACGATATAAGTGAATATTTAAAATTAAGTCTGATTACATCAGCTAAGCTGAATGATTGCTAAATATGATACGCGCAGTTAACTAATTGCTACGAATCATTTAGCCGTACGCCGTAAATTAGAATTCAATTCGGAAAAGTAATAATTGTTCAGCATCAGTAAAACCTGATTGAGGTTAATGGGGGATGGGTGGGAGGAAGTAAAATTCCGCTTTGCATGTTATATTTAAAAAACTTCTAAATAATATTAATTACTAGTTTACTTAATTGTTGAAATATGAACACAGTTTTAACTTTTAGAAAACTTAACACTTCGTAAATAAACTTAACGTGTATTTAATGACCTTAATGTATGTTTGAAATACTGTTGTAAAAATTACAATGTTTGAGTAACAATGATTATTTTACTTTTTGGTATTTGAAAATTATGTGAAGTATCAAAAAACATCGTTGTTGAGTTTTTTTGCCAGATGAAGTAAATTTAATTAAGATAATTTCCATACAAAATTAAAATAATGAAATTAAGTTCCCACATCCTTTTTGAGGCCTTTTAAACAAAACATTGATTTTCGTAATAATTATGTTTGTCTGATGTCTCAGCAGTGGTCTACAGCTTAACGAGTTTATCGATATTGTTCGCCATTGGACAACAGTGATATTTTGGACAAAACTTAAGGTGGATTTTACAATTTTACTATAGGTCAAAATTTGGTGGTAGGCCTACAACAAAAACTCAAAATTACCACTTTCTTAAAATAATTTCTTATGGTTTTAATAATTTTATTTTTAAATAGTCAATGCTTTAAGGACACAAATACATATCGCCATCTCCCCAAAAATACGGCTGTTGGGAGTTTATGAGTGAAAATAAGAAAATGGACGCCGTTTTTAAAAGTTCAATTATCTCAAAATTGGGACAAAATGATTTTGATCATCTACAAAATATGCCCAACCTCAACTAAAAGAAATTAATATTCAAGTACATAAGTCTATTTTAGCAAAATTTTATTACAGTCCTTATAACCACATTACCAAAATCATAATTTTCATGTAGGAATTTTTGACAGCTTATACCATGAATTTTTAGATTGACTTGTATTTGGTAAATGTATTATTTGGGTGGGAATGTTTGTTCACTATATTATGTGAAAATGAGGTTCCATGTTTAATTGAGATCTGTCAAAAATGTTTATAAATTTCTAATGTAGTTTTGATTTTGATTTAAATTATAAACCCAACATTTGTAAATCAGATACTTGTCTTTTTTATTTGTTTTTAGGCGATGTTCCTTTTTGAAATATACGTGAAGCATTAAAAAGATCAAAACGGATACCACTTTTAACAATAAACAATGTTAACTATAAGTTTTACAAATACATAAAAAGTTTTCAAACTACATAAAAAATTAAACATTAAGATAGGATTGTTAAACTTTCGGACACATGTAATAATTTTGTAAAAAAAAAAAAATTTTTTAAAAAAACAACAAAACTCGAGAATATAAATAAACTCGGTTCTTATATCTGGAGTTGATTTATAATCTACAAACGTGGTGGTTTATTTCATTTTACTATACACAAGTGTTAACAAGTGTATGACCAATTCATCTTTAATTTTAAAACCAGAATAAAACGGGTAGTTCAAAATTAAAGAGACGTGAACAGCTGAGACCCGTAAAAAAACTGTAAAAATGCTGAGAGCTCGGTATTATTTTATTAAAACTGTAGCATGTGTTTCATATCACACCGCCAAGAACGAACATTATATTTAGCTTATTAATAATAAAGTAAATGTTTCTAATAGAAAAGAGGCTCTTGTAAAATTATAACACAAAAATGAAATATTTTACTATACAAGAAAACCACCATCAAAATTAGACACATGCTGGACAGAATGTACTATGAATTGAATATGTTCATAATTTTTATGCACGGTATGTCGAATTGACCACAATAGGAGTAAATTATAAAATGTTTGAAAACTTAGGGAATAATTTTATTTCATGAAGATCTTAGTTAAATTCTATTAAGATTCTAATTCTGTTAAGCAAGTTTCAAAATGACAGAGTGTCGCGAGAGGTTTTTCACTTTTAAACGACAACAAAATCGAAATTACGGCTATTCATTCAATTTATTACAAAAATACGTATATCAGTTGACATCAGGGTTTTAAAATTTAGATTTAAAAAATTTTAAATACCAACAAAAAATACTATATGTAAATTTATATACTTTTTAACTAAATTAACTAAAAATAAATTATAATAATTTCTTCAAAGTATTTTATGTAATGATTTACATATCTCGTCAAAAGTAGTTCAATATCTTAATTATTGCTACAGCTGTTTCGCCTTAACATTTTCAGGCGTGGCAAACGTAACACAAAAGACACATTCACTACACAGTTATAAATACACATATACATATACAATTGCATACCAGATTGGTATTTGTTAATGTTAGATCAAAATTGAGGTGGCACCATCTTCAGTTGGCCAATTAATTATATTAGAAGTGGAAGGATGTGGCCACATCAAGGAACTAATTTTTATTAACATTAACAAATGTGTTTTTGTGTTAAGTGTGGCACGCCTTCTGTTAAGGCGAAACAACTTCAACAATAATTAAGAAATTGAAGTACTTTTGACAATGTATGTAAACCAATTAAAATTTGTAGTTTGAAAGGTAATTTGGAATTAATATTTGATATAATACTTGACTTTGTAGTAGACTTAGAACTTCAACAGTGCAAATGTCTCCAAATTGTCGCAAAAAACAATTATTTTCAATATTTACCTATAATGAACTACTAAATGGTTTAAGAATTACGATCCTTTAACAGAGGTAAACTAAATTCAGAAGGATGTTATTAAGATATTTTATTTCGAAAAAAATATGTATAAAAATCAAGGTTTAATTTTTGCTATCATAGAAATCTTGCTTTCCGCAAGAAAACGAGTATTTAAAATTCATATTAAATACTGTTTTTAAATATGGATATAAGAAATTTGTGAAAAAAATATAACCTTTACTAAATTTGTAACCTTATCTTTTGAGTAATTGTGATCGGACGTCGTCAAAAACCCCTAATTTTCTTTGATATAAAACTTGTTCATTTTTAAAAATTAAACTTTCAAGATTAAAATTTGTTAACTTATTTCACACAAGAATAGCCAAACTGAATACAGTCTTTAGCTTACTCGTTGTAGTAGCAAATGTAAATATTTAGTTTACATTTTAAGACAGAGTGACAAATACAAATTTAGAACGATTTCCTTACATTCCATCTTAGAGATTGGTGATTGCTATCATCACAGAGAGAATAATTAACATCTAAATATATTGAGGTCATTTAGTTTAAATAGGCCACCACACTATTTTAATGGTTAACACATTTATAGAAGATATTTTGTAAAATGACCCGTGTCTTAAATTGAAATAAAAAGACAAACATTTGATAACAAATAATACATAATCGTAATATGAAATGATTGGTGCACATAGATTATTCATAGAAGTGCTAAAATATACGTAATATGCAACCGATTTGTTGCCGTAAATACCAAAAAGACTAACCGCAGTACTACTATAAACCTTTGTGTATGCTATAATTACAAATAAAGTTTTTAAGTTACTACATTTGTTAGCTTATCTTTTAACTCATAGCAAATGAACAGTTGCCAACCTGTACTAAATTTTTAAGTAATTTAATTATGATTTTAATCCATCATATATTTAAGGTATTATATAACAAAACATGTTTTAGATCAGAATGTCAAACAAATTTAAAGCAGCTATTTTGAGTAAGAAATACATGAATAATAAGTATCCCATAAAAAATGTTAATTATAATTTTTTTTAAATAAATAAATTGCCTTTCAATACAAGAAAACTAAGATGAATGACTGCAGATCAGTTTAAACTAACAAAACAATTTAATCACTTGAAACAGTTCTGTAATATCTTGGGTATTATCTAATATTACATTCTGTCTAATTGGGGCTTTGCCATACTTTAATATAAACTCAGGACCAGAATAGTTAAGGCTCTTCATCTTGATCTAGGGGTATTCTAAAAGGTAAGATAGGCCCGCTTGCCTTAAGTAATCACCTTAATTAACTAGATATGTTAGCAAATATTTATTAACATCCTATATTTGTAAATCAAGAGAAGATTTTTTTTGTTTATGCACTACAAAACATTGAACCTATGCAGGTAAATAGTTATGATTTTGTTATAAATTTATGTCTATTTTTAAGGGGAAAGATTGAACTTACAATCAGGGAAACATACCTACTAAAATTTCTTCGACTTTTACCTTAAATATAGGTGAGTTGTTAACAAAATTATAATATAGTTGTGTATCAAATAAATGTATAGATTAAAAATAATTTGATAAACTTAGCTTATGTGTACACGCTTCGTGAAAATAGATTAAGTGTCAAGTTAAAAAGAAACAAAATCAATCCTGTCTTTGACATTTAGAAAATATAAAATGCAATAACACGCCAGCTCTAAATACGACATCGTTACAGAAAATACCCAAGAAAAAGAAATTCTTACATTATTTCAAAGAAATAGACCATTACATAATAAAAAAAAAACTGTTTTGTTAAGAATTCACATTATCTCTGTCGTTAAGCAACTTAAGTCGCTTATTGAGTTGACTACAGAACAGTTTAGGTAAAAGTAAACAAGTTTAAATCATCATTAAAAATAAATAAATAAATACACTACATAACCATTTCAAATTTTCACAAAGAAAACAAGTATTTAATCTCCACTAAGGCAGAAATTATGGAACATCTTGTATATATATATATAAGGCTACAAAGTAAGATTGTTTAAAAATTAAATTTATAAACATTTAACTTCAAGCCTACAAAGTAAGATTGTTTAAAAATTTAATTTATTTATATGTATATCAGAATTTATGTTTTAATAGCAACTATTGAGTTCACAATAACTTCCCAACCAATTTTCCAATTTATCTTTAATATGGTGAAAAATTTTATCGGAGTACGATTTCAGTTCGTTAACGTACTAATTTTATTCACAAGTATCAAAAATGGACGGTTTAACCTTAAAATATCAGATAATATTAATTTATTGATTTTATTGAATAATGTAAGACAAAAACAATTTCGTTTTAAATTTTAAAATTGTTTGTTTAAAAAAAATAAATAAGCAAGTAAATGCAATAGAATTTTCAAATAATTTTCTATGGGATGTTTTTGTTTCTACACAATAATTTTAGTCATTAATAAGTAAACGAAACAATGTTTTCTTTTTAATAGACAAAATTTGCAATAATTTATTCCGTAATTGTGATCAGGTGTAGGCAATAAGTAACCTAACTTTCACTGAGATGAAATTATTTTATTTATTTAAACTTTGAAGCTTTGAATTTGTATACTTATTTTATATAAGGATAGTAAACTGAAGAAACCTATTAGCTCACTCGTTGTGTTAAATTATTAATAAATAAATTTACATAAATGGTATTATTTTGGGGAAAAGACATGGGAATATCACTAATTTTGAATGAAATACTTGAAATTACCGAGAACTCTGTTTGCATATGAATGTTACATGTCGATGCACACGATTGTTGTTTGCATCAATCCGTCGAAAAACCAAAGATAACAATAACATTTCCAATTCAAAGGACAATAAATAGATATTTATTCATAACAGATTTGAGCATATCGCTGTAAAATCTATTCGGAGCTAAAACTGATCCATAGTTGTGTTTCCTTGAACATAAAATTAATATGCTCAATAATTTTGGTCGAAAATTGGTAATTTATCTATTACCCAGGGTGAATCACAAAGCTATACAGAGATTTTAAAAGCTCATTCTACATTTAAAAATAAAGGAATACTTCATATAAAATAGGTCCAAAAACGCTTAGTTACCAGTCTATACGCCATTGTGTTATTTTTTTACTAAAAAACAATTGCATTTACTATAGAAATAGATAAGATATTTGGTTCAAACATTATTTATGTAAGTTTTTACAAGTAGACTAAACCAAAAACAAAGATTTTATTTTGTATTATTTTCAAAATGACTGCAGTTTAAAATGATTAACATCTATTAACTTGAATACTGTTCACATTTCAAAAAATTATGACACAATATTTTATTTTTATTTTTTTAATATATATTTTTTTTTATTCACGAACAGAATTATTGTGTTTGCCGATGAACGAACATGTTTATTGCTATCGTTTAAGCTAGTGACAATATAAACACACCATTGTTTGTCATTAAGAAACCAAAATACTTTCCATCTTTTAAATTTGTTGTAATGTTAACGGTTTTTAAGATATTTGACGTTAAACAATTTAAACAGCCGTCATTTTAAAAATAATACAAAACAAAGTTTTTGTTTTTGGTGAACTTGAGCATTGCGTCACACGAAAAGGTTCACGGTTTTGATATTCTATTAATTGCTTATTCCTCGACCGATTATATTGAAACTTTATAAACTTTTCAATAACTTTACCAAAAAATGCTGTATGAAAATTTCAACACACTGGTATTTATAGAAACAAAATGGCGGCAACAAAAAAACAGACGGTGAAATAAAATACCGCTTTTATCGTTTGGAAAAAACTTTTATTACCTTAAACGTAATTTGATACAAACACGATTTTCTTTTAAACAAAATAAATCTTATTATTTGTTTGTAAAACCAATGAGATTAAAAAATGAATTCAAACTGAAACTCATCCAGAGCGACACGCTGATAGCAACAACCCTTGTAAAATAATGTGGGATCCGAAGACGTTCCTTTCTTTAAATCCTCATTCTAGTTGAAACTATGGGTGAACACTTGCTCCTTTATAAAAAAAACGCCACACCCAGTTCAATCAGGAGACCGGGGTGGCCATTTTAAAAACTGACTTCCACACACAACACTTTACTTTTTACTCAGCTGTAAAAACCATTTTGCAAACACAAAGAACAATAAAATTCTACCCAAAATAATTAAGTTATAAGTTTCTATTTTAATGTAATAGTTGTTTAATTTGAATGGAACAGATGTTCAACAATTAAACCTGCAAAAGTAAAAGGGATAAAAGTATATAGCATAGAAGTTTTTTGTTGTTGGCGCCATTTTGTTTTTATTAACATCAGTGTTTTGAAATTTTCACACAACATTTTTGGTAAGTTTATTAAAAAGTATGTAATGTTTCAAAAGAATCGGTTGTGGAATGAATAGAAAATAAAACCGTGTAAATCTTCATGGGATACACTGTATGCAATATAAAAAAGTATGCAATGTTTCAAAAGAATCGGTTGTGGAATGAATAGAAAATAAAACCGTGTAAATCTTCATGGGATACACTGTATGCAATATAAAAAAGTATGCAATGTTTCAAAAGAATCGGTTGTGGAATGAATAGAAAATAAAACCGTGTACATCTTCATGGGATACACTGTATGCAATATAAAAAAGTATGCAATGTTTCAAAAGAATCGGTTGTGGAATGAATAGAAAATAAAACCGTGTACATCTTCATGGGATACATTGTATGCAATATAAAAAAGTATGTAATGTTTCAAAAGAATCGGTTAAGGAATGAATAGAAAATAAAACCGTGTACATTTTCATGGGATACACTGTATGCAATATTAAAAAGTATGTAATGTTTCAAAATAATTGGTTGAGGAATGAATAGAAAATAAAACCGTGTACATCTTCATGGGATACACTGTATGCAATATTAAAAAGTATGTAATGTTTCAAAAGAATCGGTTGTGGAATGAATAGAAAATAAAACCGTGTACATCTTCATGGGATACACTGTATGCAATATAAAAAAGTATGTAATGTTTCAAAAGAATCGGTTGTGGAATGAATAGAAAATAAAACCGTGTACATCTTCATGGGATACACTGTATGCAATATAAAAAAGTATGTAATGTTTCAAAAGAATCGGTTGTGGAATGAATAGAAAATAAAACCGTGTACATTTTCATGGGATACACTGTATGCAATATTAAAAAGTATGTAATGTTTCAAAAGAATCGGTTGTGGAATGAATAGAAAATAAAACCGTGTACATCTTCATGGGATACACTGTATGCAATATAAAAAAGTATGTAATGTTTCAAAAGAATCGGTTGTGGAATGAATAGAAAATAAAACCGTGTACATCTTCATGGGATACACTGTATGCAATATAAAAAAGTATGTAATGTTTCAAAAGAATCGGTTGAGGAATGAATAGAAAATAAAACCGTGTACATCTTCATGGGATACACTGTATGCAATATAAAAAAGTATGCAATGTTTCAAAAGAATCGGTTGTGGAATGAATAGAAAATAAAACCGTGTACATCTTCATGGGATACACTGTATGCAATATAAAAAAGTATGTAATGTTTCAAAAGAATCGGTTGTGGAATGAATAGAAAATAAAACCGTGTACATCTTCATGGGATACACTGTATGCAATGCGCGTACCAAACGACCCAATATGTTGTCTATCTCAATAATTTTATCAAATCTTAAAATGAAAGATAGACAAGAAACTAAGTGTTTCCAGAGTTATGTTTATATGATATGTTGTCTTTATTTTTACATGTAGAAAAAGTTCCCAAATTCTCTGTAATTTTCATGAATCACCAAGTACAGGTGGTGATTTAATACAGATGTATTTTTTTAATACAGATGGAAATAAATTTTTAAAAAAATATATTTAATTATTTTAAATTCGATAAATGAACATTAGTATGAGTTGGCGTTAAATATTTTATACATGTTTTAAAACATTAGCCAACTAATACGGGATAGCAATATACTATAATGTATCGATCATGTTTTCTTCAAAACATGAGATGTTTAAAGACGCAAGGATAAATCGAAGCATATTTAAATCGTGGATGGGACTTTCACTCTCGTCAACAGCTTTGGTTTGAATAAATATAGCTTAGGCCTGTCGTTTATGTCCCACAGTAGTCTGCTCTGCAAAGAATCTGTTCTTGGATGTTTGGCTAAGCAAGATTTTGTGTTTGCATTATGCATAAATGTCATGGATGGGCAAGGAAAGATATATTGGTAAATGTATTTAGAGGAGAGTTTTATATTACCAGTATTCCACAAATACTAAAGATTTAGCCTTTGTGATCTATTCCATGAATATAATATAAGAATTTCATGTAATATAAGAAGTAACCCAGTGGGAATCCTTGGTGTACTCATACAAGGACAAAATAAACAATGCCTATATTGCTTTCGTCTAGTGGTTCTTATTTAAAAAAGAACACTCACGTATTATCACTTATATTAACGAGCTATTACATATAAAAGAATGCACTTTAGTGAGTACGGGCTAGGGAATCTCGAGGAAACTTAGATAGACCTTCACCTTTCACGTAGTCTTGAGTTAGATCCCTCTCTTTCATCTTTACTATCAGGCCTCTCTTACCCACTCTTGTTTTTTTTCGACCCATGTAGAGCGTCAGAGGGCTAGATTTCTTTATTTTATACTTTATTCTTGTTTGTTTTAAGTGGTGGTGACCGAGACGTTTTTGATTTTAACACCAAAGGAAATATTTACATATACGAACCTATATGAAATATGATGCACGATTGCAGTTACCATAACAACAACAGAGATACACGTTTCATAGGAAGTAATAATTCCATTTTTATTGATTTTGTTATTATTATTATTAATCGAAATTACAGAGATCCATTATTACTATGTTGAAATTTAAAATCTAAATAAAATGTCATTAAATTATTACTTTTAAAGTAAGGTTTTTTTTTTACTTTCAGAGGATCAAAGAATTCCAAATTAGAATTGATTTAGAAATTTACCTGAAACAAATCAAGAAAAAAATATTATTAAAAAATATATAATATCTTTATGAAAACTACTAATTACTAAAACTATTTATATTATAAAAAATGGTGAATATTCACCACAGAGGTTCAAATAAATATAAATTCTACAGTTGTTTCTTTATATCTCTTTGAATAATTATGTAGAATTATCTCCATTTACATGATTACAAACAGTCCACAAGACCATGGGTAACGTCGTGCAATTGTATATTGGAAATGCAGGGAGCCAACCGCAGTTTATTAAAGAGCATTATCTTTAGTGATGAGGACAATAATTACTAACCGAATGGGTTCGTGAATAAACTGAACCGCCACAGACGGGGCTCCGAAAACCCTAGATTATTCGTCGAACATTGTCTTCATCCACGAATAACTGTTTGTTGGTGCTTATAGGTCGGCGATGTGATAGGGTTGCATTTCATCGAGGAACAATGAAGGTAGTACGGTTGTAGTCAATGTGAAGAGCTACTATATGATGCTAACAGACTTCTTGTGACCTACACTAGATGAAATGGACTTGTGCGAAGTTCATTTCCAAGAGGATGACATTAAGAGGTACACACGAACCGTCAGATTGCGCCGGATTATATCAAGGGTAGGAGACATTAATAGATCGTGAGATCTAACAACTCTCGACCCTTACCTTGGGGCTTTGTGAAGTATCAAAACAATGTCGATATTACACAAACACTTCAAACTCTTAAAGAGAATATTGAAGCTGTTGTTCGCTTAATAACGTTGTAATTATCTGAAACTTCCTTTACATAAATGAAATTTGTAACAGAAACTGAGGCGGCCATGTTACATATATTTTCGTCTGCATTTAATCGTCAATTTTCTACTGCCGATTGAAATAAAATCGACATTATATACAAGTGTTTCTTTATTGATTCAAAATGATACCTCTTAATGGATAGATTATTAGAAATATGTTACACACAAAGTAAATAAACAAATAATAAATGTGATAAAAATAACAGATTTAACTCTTAAAACTTTGGTGTGAAAGTATGTTAACCACCAGACTGCTGATATATTCTCATCAACATAATTGTGTATTTATATAGTTAAACATATGTAAAGATGTAATTTATTCCATAAAATTAACTAATTCCTTGTAATATTTGCTAAATTAGATTTATATATGCTTTATATACAAATGAGTGAAGAAATTCCATTATAAATAAGTTCTTATCACAATTAATCTTTTATTGTAGAAAGGTTTAGTGGCAGTGTTTACTTTATTCTTCTTGTAGAGGTGCGTTTATTTATAAACCGAAAAATACTTGGCATTAAATTTAACTTAAGACAACAGAAGACGTATTTGAAAAATCGACTTTCATTTCATTTCATGAAATTATTTTTTTCTTTTTGTCATTTTAATAATGTCCCGTTGTCGGGTTTCTTAGTTAATTTAAAAAAAAAATGTTTCAATTTTTTATCTTTTGTTTTATTAATTTAATCAAAGAAGATATTTAATATTGAATTTGTTCTCTTTATTGAATAATTCATATCACGCTGTACGTAGAAGTTCATCTCATAAATGTGTAGATTACTATTTACACAATCATGTGAAACATTTTAACGTGTTTACCACATTTTGAGATCCGTTATAACAAAACATTGTTACGGCAAACACACAAACTATGTTAATTGGAAAAAATCGATATCCAGATTTTTAGACGATATTAGTGTTTCAATCAATCGTCGATTCAAATGAAAATGAGTTTTTAAATTTACCTAATTTCCCCCCCCCCCCAATTTTGTTTTGAATTTTTTTAATTTATTATGAGTTTTTTATGTACCTCCTATAAGAACGAGGTATAAAATTGTTAGGGTTTTAATTCAACTTGTAAATTTGATTACATTTACTGAAATTAATTCCTAATAAATCAATTAAAATTAAATTCTTTCACTTTAGTAATTTCCAAATTATTTCCAACACTTCATTTTCTTTTACGTGTTGGTTTGGGTATTAAATACTCACATTGTATCAACTTGACAGAAATGGTTTTGGTCAGTTTGTATATAGATTACCGTATGTAAGACGACGTTTTAAAATTACTGCCTTTAAATCACTCCACTGCTATTTTTTTAAATATCGGGCTGGGTAAGTACCATGATGGTGTGTTCATCAGCTCTATGTCTTTGTGGTCTCTATCTTTATTTCATTAGATCCAGAAACAGATCTATTGTGTGAATGTAAATGTACGTAAACCATTTATTTGTAAACCATATATATGGCAGGGATTGAGTTTTGCAGGGACTTCAGTTACCTCCACTGAAGAAATATGCTCCCACCCGTATTACATGCAATACAGTTGATAGTTGTAAAAATGTATTTTGTCTACAGTTGTTGACAAAGTGGCATTTAGTTCATTTAAATTAGTTTGCAAAACAGCTGATTTCTCAACAGTTTTACTTTGCCCACTACTTTGCACACTCCGAAAGGCAACCGAACAAAACGAAATTTAGGTTACGTTTATTTGAATTGATTTATAATATACAGGAAATGTCCCGTATGTAGGTTAGATTAATTCTTTCATGTAAAATAACATAAATAAACAACAAAACAACGTTTTAAAGTTGAAAAAGGAAGTAATTATTCATGAAGATGATTGACAGTGTATGTACACGGAGAGTATTTTTTTGTTTGCCGAGTTTTGAAGTTGGCAATCCCGTTTCCTCAACAATACATCTAAGTTATTTGTAATATTCATAAATAACCTCAGTTTTGACGTGAAAACTTCTACTCATTGGAGCACATATTTTATTTGTAGGTATGTTATTATTTGTCACAAAATAACTGTGTTTGTTTTGATGGATTTAGTGAAACATAATAGTCACTAATCCAAACGTGTACAATAGTTATTTGTGCAACTAGTGAGCAAAGTGTCTTTTTTAAACCCGATAAAATTGACGCACTCGGCAAGCCTCGTGCGTCAACATTTTTCTCTCGTTTAAAAAATGCCACTTTGCTCACTAGTTGCACAAATAACTATTGTACACGTTTGGATTAGTGACTATTATGTTTCACTAAATCCATCAAAACAAACACAGTTTGTTTTGAGATATATTCATACCTTTAACGACTATGTTTTAGTACAATTTCCGTTTCCAATTAACTTCGAGTTCGTTTATAAATATTCCTTTAATGAATTAAGTATTGATACACTCGGAAATTATGGAATGCACAGTACAATGTTACCATGATTATGATTGTGATAATGCACACAACTAATATGTGCTATTATCTAGAATGCACTGGAATACCCATCAGCTTTGAACTGTAAATTTACTTTGAATTGAATTACATTTCTATTAAAATAATCAAACAGTTAAGACTCGAGTGTATAACGATGGTTTGTTTTTTTACTTTACATTCATGAATCAAATTTTTGGCGATAGCTTATGTTTATATGTCAGTTTTGTATATTCATTGTTGTTTAGCCTTAGAACTACATTAATTTGAAAATAAATAGTTTATTTAGTTAATTATAGTCGTCTTGAAACAATGTTTTATATTACGGGCTACATATCTCACAGCACCAGACTACATCTTCAAGCCAGCTGCACTTAAACAGTGACAAACCAAGTGTATTTAAACATTTAAATATCGTAAGACATGTACAGTCAACGTACTAAATATGTAATTAATTATATGTACTAATAAGTTTACTTTAATTAGCAGGCCTGAAGATGTTGCCTGTGGCAGTGAAACGTGTAGTCATGTAATATAAAATAATGTTTAAAGGAAGACTACAATTAACTGTAAAAGGTATTTAACTCAGATATTTTTGAGAAAACTTCCAAATAATATCCTTTTGTTATTGATAAGAAATTGAAGTTGTAAACCTTTCTGTCGGAATTGTAAATTTTGGGTAATTACCCATTGTGAAATGGATCCTAAGGTAATCCACGAAGCTCCTTGAGACTTAGCGGTATAATCTTGAAACTAATTAAGTATATCTCAAATGTTGTACACTAGGTAGTCTAGCTTAGTGGCAAATCGTTTTAGAAAAACTTCCTTGCTGTTGAATATAACTGGTGTCTACAAAGTTTATGAAATATATAGCGAAATTATATAATATTAAAAAAATATATCTATAATTTATTTATAGTACTTATTGTTTTATTACAAAGTATTTTTTATTCATATTTAAGATTGTTTTATAAAATTGTTTATATAGTTCAATTTATTTATTTCAGGTTATTATTATATCATTAAATTTTATATATTGTTGCATGGATAGTTTATCGTTAATTAGTTTGACTTTTTCTGTTAGTTTGATGGCTAAACATCTTTTCATTTTTTTAAATTTTATTATTTTTTTTTTGAAAGAGCATAAAATAAAGACTCCTAGCCCTCAAATATTGTAATAACGAGAGTAATCAAGAGAAACTTGAAAATGGAAGAGAGGGGTTTAACCCAGACTACGTCAAAAAAGTTCCCTTGGGATTGCAAACCTCGTACTAACTAAAGTGAGTCCCTAAGGGTTTATTAGTGTATTACTCTCTGACACAGATATGATATAGAGAAAGTTGTGTTATATCAAAAAAAACGACATTACATTTTTGTATGAAAATATTTGTTTTGAGGGGGAAAATGATTTTGGGATGGATATCTGACTTATTCCGTGCTGTGCCTTAAAGCTGAAACATGAAATCTATTTTTATCTAATTTGAATACGTCATATTTTGACCGTATCTCTAGAACTTTGATTTCTTATTCTTTTTTTATAATAACCCAAAATAAATAAATTGCTGCCATATTAATTTCTATTTTTTTAAACATGTGTTAATGAATTTTCAAATGTGGTCCTTAAAGGACACACAAATAAAGGACGTAACCTCAAAAATAAGTTTTCCGAAAACAATTTTTTGAAACCGTGTCTTGAACAAATTTACTATATTTTTAATTTTAGAATGTTTTAACACTCTTTTACTATTATTGGTATGGTTTATTGTTCTGTCTTAATAAAATGTCTACGTAAAAATGTCTCTCATAATTGCTTAATTTTTCTTAATAGTTTTTATAAATCAATATTTACAAGTACCTTCCGTCAAACCATAATATGGGATTTCTATTTTACTCAAAAAGGACATTAAACTAATGTACTTTCCTCGCGAACAATTTAAATATTGTAGCTCGGACTTTATTGATAAAAAGAGAAAAGGAACCACTCACGCAGTTTTGGAAAGTCGAATATTGAAAAATCGGCTAAAGTTATTTAGATCCAATGTTGACAAAACATGTAGGTTTACGACTCAAACCAGTGTGTTAAACAGAATATAAAAGAAAATTATAAATACAAAAATCAAATTGATCCCAGATCGCTGTCGAATTCCTATTAAATACCTTTCTGTTCACTTATAAACTATAATTTTAAATTACCTACAACTTGATTCATTAGTTTTGGTTATTCACCTTTATTTTCTATAAAGTTATTTCGGTTCGCTTAGACCGATTTTAATACAGAGTGTTCAGAAAATGTCGTTCCAAACTTTAAGTTGTAGTTATATGGGTCAAAATAAAGAAAACATTTGCAATAAATATGTCCGGAAACGCTTCGATTTTCATTTTTTTTTTTTTTTTTGGAAAAATAGTTATAACTTGAATTTATTAAAATTTCGTGTCGAATTTGGTATACACGTTTTTAAAGAAATGGTTTACCAGTACGTATATCAAGAATCAAAACTTTATCTAATATCATAAATTGTCAAAAAGGTGATGGTATAATATATATTGTCTCTAAAAGTTAACTTTGCAAAAAATCTGAACGACTGCCATTTTGAAAACGTAAGAGGTAAAGTTTTTATTCTTGTTACACCGCTGTATAAACCCAAATTTCGACTTGAAATCTTAATAATTTCAAAAGATATAATTATTTTTCAAAAAGGCACAAAATGGGCTACAGATGGAAAACAAACCGTTTCCAAACGTATGTTATGGGAACGTTTTTGCTTTATTTTGTCACCACTTAAAGTTTGGCACAACATTTTCTAAACATCCTGTGTATTTGACGTTCTAAGGTACCAGAAGTATATTTATCTTTATTACCGACTACTTCTGACCCCACATTTTTGTAACATCCCCGTTTCCTGTTTTGTTTGTGGGTGTGTGAAAAGTTAGGTGAATATTTGTGCACCGTTTGTAAAATAAATGTTCCAAACTATTACATAAAAATGAAGTTGTCTACAAATTAGAGTGCCAATTATTTTCGGTTCATTATTGTATCACAATTTGAAATCCTAATTTATAATTTCAACCCGACCATGATCGTTTAACTGAATATAATCTAATGTTTGAATTTTGTCCTCCAGGAAAAAGCTTCGGTTATTATGCGATGTAAGTTCCATTTTGACAATATTCTACATTAGATTGTCAAATATGTTTTTCAGAAAAGGAAATTTATTTCGTACATGATGATCGTTATTTAAAATACTTGTACTTGTTGTTTTACATTGTGTAAAATTTGCATATCGTTGTTACAGTTAAGTACAGAATATTAACCGGTTAAAATGGGGAAAACATAATCCCTAATATATCGATTGAGTTCAGAGTTGTATCAGCTTATCCCTGTTCTTTATATGGAGATATTCATGTTCATATAAATTCTAACCACAATACATCCAAACATCATAAAAAGCACTATTCAGAACACGCCAACCTTTTCATTCTAGTCCAGATTCCCATTATACAGGACATTATTAATATTTTTCACAATTTATGAGGTATTTTATTTATTTTTTACAATGTTTATATTACAGAGATCTTCTTCTATGAAACAACTTCTAGTACAAAAAATAACAACCTATCTTACCTGTAGGAGTAATTTGTACAGTTTGGCTCCGGCACTAATACTTATATGGCATTCTTACTTTATGGAGCGGTCGAAATACCCCTACTAAACAAAAGGGTGAGTATTTAAGAGATTAAATTCAAAGTTGCATGTGCGTGGAGAGGGAGTCATGTTATTAAACGGATTAAAAATTTAGCGCTTTTGTATTATTATCCAGTTTGGTGTGTAAGTTTGGTTTTATAAATCTGCGAATGTGGTTGTAAAAAAAATATTATGGATGGTAGAGATGAAATTTTGGTTTAATATTGCTCAAATATTATTAAAATTTTGGTATTATGAATTGTTGGCCAATACCGTTAAGGTTAAAAATCGAAAACATTTATGTTGAAATTAAAAAAATTATTAGAGATTTCATTTTTCCTTTATAATTCGTCCAGCTTTAAACTCTGCATGCAATGACATCAAAATACATGGAAATCAATAAAAAAAAATATAATAAATACGATTAAAAACAAAACTGTAAATGACATAACCTCGAAGTTAGAATATAACCATCAATAATTGCTTCTTAGGGAGAATTTTTCTCACATTTTTAGTTAAATATAATTGATAGGAAAAAATAAAAACAAACAAAAGAACAGTAACATTACTGTTTAAAAGGTCGATGATTTAATTGGGGTTTTTCTAATTCTGTCTTTAGGTTGTTTCACATAAATCAGATTTTAATATTGCAAAGTGCAGATTGACGAACTGTTGATAGCGAAATTGATGTCTGTAAACAAGCAGTAGATTCACAAGTTAAACTATTTCGCGTCGTATCAAATCAACTTTAATCTCTTTCATAATATTTTAATTGATTTTTTTTTATTTCTAGAGGGAAAACCCACTGTACAGGGCACAAAAGTGGACATTTTATAGAATAAATTTAGAAAAAATTGAATTCTATAAGTTAGTTTACAACACAATCTAATTACTCAAAGGCAGCAAAGTAAAAAATTGGTTTATTCCATAGATACGTAATTATTTTATCTACAACTTTGTAAATGCCTTTATAATTCATAATTTAAAACACAAAGACGTACCAATACTTTATAACTTTCATTTCTTTATGTTTAAACTTTATAAGCATCATAGAAGAAACAACAATAATGTTAAAAATATTTAAACTTCAAACTATTTTAATTAAAGTGTATTTTGTAAAAATATTTACATGTTAAAATGATAAATATTATGTATATATTGAGTGTTTTGTTGTGTCTACAATTGGTTTAACTTGATGTAATATTGTTCAAATGCTTTTAAACACTTTATAAGCTAGAAGTAAATTAGAAAACAAATTTAAAAAATTACCCATGTCATTATTCTAATCCCAAATTTTTACCTTATACGTTAATAGTTTCGCTCAACGTAAAAAAAAGAACCATTTCGTCCAAAAATAGATTTGATAGAAATTTATTCAGTTTGTATTTTAGTCTACCTATTTTTATTATTAAAATAATCTTGCATGGGAATATCAGAATAAAAAACTTTCCTACCAAGTCTGTCCTCTATTTCGCATGTTATTATTGACTATTTATCCTAATACGTAAATTGGTGTAAATATTATATTAGAATATTCACAATAAAAATAGAAGCGTAATCTGTTAGTCACAGGGGGTAAGAATGATTTAAGTAGAGTATGTCTACAAATTTAGGTATATTTCAACAAAAGTATTAAGTGCGATCTACATTTTACAAAGTTCCATTCTTCCCAAACACTTACAATATATAAAATTGCTGTCTAAATACATTTATATGCCATTTATTTCCAATTTCTTAAACGGACACATTTCAATGGTTTTAAACGTCGTAGTGGTAACTTAAAGTTGTAAAATATTTATTGTAAAATATTTAAACAATTATTATTCATATAAATATTATAAATATAAATTTAAGTAATTATTTTTAGTAACATATTATAAATAAATTTTATCCTATAAAACCTTATCAATACAACGAGAAAAAGTTAAAAGAATTGCATTTTCATTACTAGGAAACTAAATGACACCACTGTAGAGCAATGTATTAATAACAAAGCAATGTAATTGGCTCACTTGAAACAGCTTCAATGTTAAGCTCCTTTCACGTAAACAAACGCCGGCCTTTGATTGGGTATTAAATAATACTACGCTCTCTCTAATTGGAGCATTTCCGTACTTTAATATAAACTCAGGACCAGAATAGTTATGGTTCTAAACATTGATCTCAGAATTTCCTAAATGCTCTAAGTAAACCTAATTATTTAACTCCCTCCCCTATAATTATCATGTTAACGCAGGAGTTACCTCGGAGCTGTACAGTAAACAGCAGATATTTCAGAGTACGTTTGAAATCAATGTGGATTTATCTTTCTGTTTACGTTTATTACACAATATGCTGAGATGTATTCATTTAGAAAACAAACCGTGAATTAGGTTAATTTTGTGGAAGAAAAATAATTCAACTATACTTAAGGGAAAACAATACTACCTTCATAATCTTTGACTAAAAAAATCATGCCACTATTTTAGCAGAATCATAATACATGTTGGTATCAAATAAATATCTTGAGATAAAATTTTGCGGAATTTCAACATTTTTTGTATTTTAATGTTATTGCAACTAACGAAAGAATTTTACATAACCAGGCAATTGCATTCACGCAGTAAACACATGCCCTATTTGAAAAAGCAGTCAAATTTGATTTGAAACAACACAAAGAAAATCATCTGTAAAAACAAAACACGAGATTAGAAAGTACAGTACGTTGCAAGAGTAGATTGTAGAAGTAATGAAGTTAAAGACAGGGAATTCATAGAAAATCACTCACTAGAAGTCTAAATTATTATTCCACATAACGTTTTGCCTTCTTACAAAAATGAAACATGAGTAAATATCTAAAATTAAGAGGAAACATCATTAAGATACTCTATCGATAATGGATTCATTATACCACAAAACAAGGTACAAACAAAATATAATGAAATAAAAATTAATGAATTATATTTCGTTACTGTAATTTCCTAATGTAGATTTCAGTAACCATGTTAATATTATAGTTTCTATAAAACTTGACATAGTTCTGGATAAAACTTACACTGTAAAATGCAGATTTATTATTTCCTGAAGTGATTTGATTTTTTTAGTGATATACTTTAGGCTGTATACAGAATATTCTATTAGTGTGAGGTAAATCAATTGGAAGTCCAGAATCTTTTTTTCTTCTTCTTTTATTAAATACTGTGTTGTTAATTTTCATCATTTTAATCGCCTTCTCTTAAATAATTATTTTAAATTTCCTATTCATCCTTTCTGTTAATTCGCTTTAATAAATTTTATGTTTATATGAAATGTTAATTAATCATACAATATTGGTAAGATGACATTTTTTTATAGATGTTTACTTTATTTTTTATAATGCATTACTTGCTTGTATTAATTTCTTTACGATAGATGGGACATTTACTTTAGCTGTTACAGAGTGTATCAAAAGCATGGTAACTGCTTGATTCATTGATGCGTTGGAATCACGTATTTTCAAAACTTTATTAAAAACGACACATTTGTGTTTAGATTAAGTTTTGTAATAAGGAATAACACATGTAATATTCCTATTCTACTAGGTAGAACCAACAGAAACATAGAATGTCGAACGGTCTCCGAGTTTTAAAATTGGGGTTTTCTCACATTATCCGAATTTCGTTGTCACGTACCAATGTCAAGTTATAGATGTAAAATATGTAAATTAACAAACCAGTAATATAATTTAAAACTAATTCCGCCATTTTTTCGTATAAATATAATTGTAATATATCCGAAAATTAAAAACAGAATGATCATTTTATCAAGTCACTCCTTTAACCAATTCCATTGTTTGTCGTTTTCCTCAGCTAACTTTGGCATTTGGCACGTCACTGCATCAAAACGACAGAGTTCAAGGAGCTAAGGGCATCACGTAATGGCTTCAATAAATAAAAGTAGCATTTACGTGCTGTGTTTACAATTGTTAGAATAAATAAAATTTAAACAAGATGTAGGCCTAAATGCTTAAAAGTAGGGTCTTCGACCCGAGACCAACTGTAGCGTATTTTTCCCGGCGTATTTATGGTGTCATGTTTAAATTAACAGCTCAAGACCAATATTGAACAAATTGTAAAATTTAAAGAAAATAAACGTATGGGAATTACCATACCTTATTAAAATCTCGTCAAAGCTGGTTTGGTGACTGTTCAATTTCGAATAGAAATTCTCTTTAGCGAGATCTCATAAACCGTAGAAAATTATTGGACCTTCAAACACTAGATTGAACTTTAACACCCTAACTTTAACAAGTCCGACTTTCTGATGAATATATCCAAAAAATGGAAAATTATCCTTGAATTGTTTTGAACTATCACTCAAAACGTGCCCTAGGAGTTATATTCGTTGCACATTTTATGGTTACGAGTCTCAAATTTGCACTGAGGGTGGAAGCATTACTTTTATTTCAGAAAGAATTCTGCTAAACCTTTAAATCTTGAGATACCAGATCTATAAGAGAATGTTGAGATCATGTACCAATTAATTTAATTGTAAACAAAACAAAGAAATTAATTACCCACTTACATGGGAGAAATACGATTTTACAACTGAACTTGAGCTGGAAGTGAAAATTTGTTGTTATGTGAGAGTACTGCAACGACAGATGAATGATTGCCACAGATTATATGCATAGTTAGCTAAATGATAAGAGTCAGTTTAGCTTGTGATACAGTTTTAAATTAAATGCGGAAAATGCAACAATTGTTATGCATCTATAAAACTTGATTGAGAGGAGGGGGGTTGTTTCCGCTTTACATAATATATTTTAAAAGATCTAAAGTGTACATACTATGTATTTTATGATTATTGATAAATTGCTGAAATATGAATATTACGTAGAAAACAACGTTGAATATTACTATAATTTAATTTAATAAGAAGAGTCAAGGAAAATAACACCTGAGGTAATGCGAAACCTCACTTTTAGGTTTTTATCATAGGCTAGGGTATTGTAAAAATGAACCAAGAGAGCATTTCGAACATCTTTTTGAGGTATACTAACTTTTTATGAATATAAGAAAACCAGTTCCGTTTCAGTTTTGTTTCACATAAAAATGCTTTCTTTTTTGACATTGTTATTCTACATTTAAGAAACTTCATTTTGGCATTAATGCCTTTACCTTATTTGTCTTTTACGTAAACTTATAAAAAAAAGTGATGATTGAGTTATAAGTTATGATTGTATGTGTTTAAAGTTTATTATCTTGTTTTGTTATTTCATAATTTCAAAGTCCACTACTCAAAATAGAGTCAACCTTTTGAAGTCGGATTAGTGGCATTTATATCTTTTTAAATATACCGTATATTAAAAATTGTTGACTGACTTCTGGATGGGACGTTATCCGAGCGTTTTAAATCCGTGAAAAGGACTTGAAACTCTTAGAACCACGTACTAAAAGCAAGGTCGGAAGTTCTATTACTCTATGTTTAATAGTTTAGCAGTTATAAAAAAGTTTCCATACTTTTTTTTCCACAATGTATATAAAAGATTTAATGTAATAATTTATAAAAATTTTCTTGTGCACAAAAAAATGTAAGGTTATATATACATCGAAACTGTACACCATAAAGAAGCTTCTTCTCATAAAAATATTATGAAAGCTCGGTTACTATTTATGAGCATGTTTTTAATATCGCATCGTCAAGAACGAACACAACATTTCGCTTATTATCCATAAAGACAAATTAGCGAATGGTTGCAATAGAAAAGAAACTATTGTATTTTTTTAATGACAAAACGAAAATAAATTATATACGACCTTAGTATATTCTATATTACCAGAGTACTCTAAAAAACTTTTATTAAAATTTTGTAGCAACCTATATATAATTCATTAAGTTTGAAGTAAATGAGAAATATCAAAACTAGTGGAAAAATTCTTTCTTATAAATATCTTAGAAGTTCATTAATCAACTAATTTTGTTCCACAAATTTCAAAATGACGGCAATTTGAAGTCTTAAATTATATACCGGTTATTACAAATATGTTGAAACGTTGGATTATATTATTTGAAAAGTAAACATAAATATTTTATAGGTAAAGTAAATTTATAAGGTTTATGGTTTTGATTAACTAAACAATATATTGCTGTAATTTCATCAAAGAATGTTTGTGTGATATTATTAAATAACAAAGTTCTTAATCGTCTTCAAATTATATATTGAAATAACTATTTTTTGGAGGGGGGGGGGGGGAATTCTGTCTGAGACTTTAAGATATATTTCTTCTATTTAAAAAAATTTTTTTTTACAGGTTTCAAAGTTGTTACCGATTAAAAGAAGTAAACCCAATTATAAGTTTTAAAGTAGGTTAATAAGGTTTATAAATAAAAATAGTTACGGTTTCATTTTAGTGGTCATTTAAAACTTAAATGTGGAAGGGATATTTTTATGTGTCACGATAATCTCAAAAAACATAAAAAGTAAAAACAATTTACGAACAAATATAATCCTTATTAATATTTTTCTTGAATATTTGTGATCAGGCGTCGACGACAACTAGTCCACCTTCTACTGAGGCTTACTTTGTTTGTTTTTCCTTGATTAAAAATTGATTTAAACATTTTTTTACACACAGATTAATCCAACTGCATATTGCCTACTCGTTGTGATAGGTATTGAAACATTTAATTGATATTTTGGTTTTAATTTTGGGGAAATGAGTAATATATTACAAGTTGATAACATTGTAGAGATTTGTGATTGATAACATTTAAAGAAGAATTAAAATATAAATATTTTAACGTAATTAAGTGAGTTGTGTGTTTTAAAATTGTAAACATGTGTATAAAAAGAATAAATAAATCTACTTTTACATTTAACTGATATTTATGGTTAACGTAATGTACTAAGTAACATGTACGAGTACATAAAATACTGGGAATATAATACATAATCGGTGAACATTTCATGGAGTTAAAACTAGTCTTAACGTAACAACTACAATAATATGTTCTATACGTGACTGCTAACAAATAATAATCTCACTCTTCCTACAGATATAATACTATCCTTCAAGGTTAGAATTAAACAGAAAAATTAATACAGTAAAATGTTTTGATAGCACTTATCCACAGAAATATGGTTTGTGTTTATTAAATTTTGTAAAAGTTATCAAATGAATATAAATGTAGGGGTAAATTTTTTTTCTTGCATTAATAGTTTGTTTGCAAGAATAGAATAACCCAATATTTCAGAAGTGATGAACAAAACCTTCTTGTGGAATGAATGATGAAGATTTAAATGAAATGCTTGAAATTACTGATAAACTTGTGTACAGATGAATATTACATTCCGATGCACAGGATGTTTAGCATCATTCCGTTGAGAAAAAAAAGCTAAAAATAATATTTCCAATTCAAATGACAACGAATAGATTGTCCTATTGTAAAATATATTCAGAGATAAAACACAAACAATCGACCCATCCAACACAAAATAAACTCAACTCTTTCCTACAAAGAGAAGTTAATTACATTTATATCATTTACAGAAATCGAAGTTTTAAATTTAATAAAGTAACAATATTAAAAGTTAATTTTAAGAATTTGTTTAACTAGTTTTTAAATAGTTACAAATAGTGTTATGAACCAATAAGGAAATTTTAAAATATAACAACCATTGTTATAAAAACCAAGTCGCTCTTTCAAAATCTTAAAATAAATGTGATAGACTCAGTAGTTTGATCAGTGCACGCACGTAATAAGACATACACTTCTATCAATGCACTGAATTCCCAATTAAAAATATTTAAACTATTAAATCTTTAAAGTATACAAACATTAAACTATATGGTCATATTGTAAAAGAGTTAAATTATTAAATAATTATATTGTAACAGAATTAAACTATTAAATGGTTAAAATATAATAAAATTAAACTATGGAATGGTAATTGTTAAAAAGAATTACACTATTATTTTTTGTAATTTAAAGGAATTAAACCATTAAATTCTTATTGTGTAAAAGAATTAAAATAATAATTTTAAATTAATTAATTTTTAATGTATTAAACGCATTCTTGTGATGTAAATGGGAATTCTTGTAATAGTTATTAAACTATTATGTTGTAGGAACTTAATAAATAAGTTTTATTAGCTTATTAAATTGTTTTAGTGTAAAAAAATTATATTATTATAATGTAATGAATTAAACTTTAAAATTATTATTGTGTAAAGATATAATTGTAAATGTATAAAATGAATAAAACTGTCTAATTGTTATATTGTAATAGAATTAATTTATTAATTTTTTATAGTGTAAAAGGAATTATTACATGGTTTAGCGTAAAAAGGAATTAACCCATTAAAGTGTTACTTTTGAAATGAATTTACATACTTAATTATTATAATGCAGAATGCATTACAATATTAAATGGTTATTGTGTAAAAGATATTACTTTATTAAATTGTTATAGCGTAAAAACAAATAAAGTAATAAATCTAAAAGTACACAAAACTAAACTACGACAAATATAATTAGTACATCAACTGTTATTATTACCTAACTTTCTAGACTGATTAAATAAATGGCTTAATGTATTTTGCAAGTAAATTTTTATTTTTATACACAATCTTTATTTTAATTACGTCTTTATGATGTTTTACGGTTATTCTTCTTCATTACATTTGTTTCTACATCAGCTGTTACTTGTATTTTAACGTGTATTCTTATACCCATAAAGTGTTGATTTTCCACCTATTGTCTCGTCCATGAAAGGATTTTTATATAAATTAAAATAGTCTATTTAATTTATTAACAATAATATTATAATAATAAACATATTTAGTCAGTTAAAAATTTAAAAAAAAAAACTCATTATTAGTCAGTCTCATTGCTGTAAAAGTTCCATACATAAATTTGTGTAGATTTTTACTAAGAATGTTTATCCGCTAAAAATTATATACGTAATAAAGACTAAGAATACAAGGAATTTATATACAAAAATAAACGACACATCAAGACATGATGCACTTAATATAAAAATTAAACTATTAATATAAATAACTTTCAAAAATAAGTTTGCAACTTTCCCAACTATTTTATCAATTTTAACACAATATTAGAATTATACAGTTATTTTTTAATTTTTTTATTTTATATATTGGCTAACTAAAACAGGAAACTAATATAATATAAATAGTTTTCCAATGTATCGATCATATGATTTCTTCTAAACATGAATCGTTCAAACGTCGGGATAAATCGAAGCATATTTAAACCATGGATGGGACTTTCACTCCGTCAATAGCTTTGGTTTTTGGATAAATATAGCTTAGGCCGTCCCACAATAGTCTTCTCCACAAAATCTGACCTAGGGTATTTGGGCTCGTCAGGATTTTGTGTTTGCATAGAAAGGATTGGCAGGAATGATATTAGTAAATGTGTTTAGGGGGATGGTGTGATATTTAACCTCTATGGAGGTTTTAAAATCCACCCACTTTGAATTATTCTTATTTTGGACTATGTAAATCTACTGGATATATAAACTACTACTATATAAAACTACTGCAGTACAGATATTTAAAGATAATATAATAATGTATGTACAACACAAACAGTTAAAATATTTAAACAAAACGAATAACTTAGTTAATACACGAATATTATTGTTCAGTTAAATTTTGTATTATTCAGTTGATTTTTTTCCTCTTTTTGTTTATGAAGGGATTGAAGTTTTTTATTGATTGATGGATTTCAAGTCGCTTCTTGGAGATCGCAGCAGCAATATTTTTTATTACATGTTTCTGGATTGTTATTAATTATACAGTACAACTAATTAGTATTGCCAAGGGAAAGTACAGCCCAGCTAATTAGTCCCTACTCTCTTATTCAAATCACAAGTCGAGTTTCCGAAAATTGTTGACCCGCGTTATTTAATTATCCAACTGTAGCAACGTTATCTTTGTTAAATCTAGATTTCAAAACGTAATCTAGTTAAGATATCTAATTGTGTAGCATTCATTAAAGTAGGTTTTAGAAATTTTATAATGAGATAATCAAACATTTCATTTTTATATTATACATTCTACCCATGTGTGTATGAAGGAAAAAATATTTTTAAAAGTATGGAGCTTGCACAAAAGTTATGAAACTAATAAACATCATACAATTTCTGTGTAATTAATTTCGGGAAAGTATTAATAATTTAAATTACTTTCCGTTGTTTATTACAATTATTGGTCTTGCGAGATTAATTGTAAAAATGTGCTGTAGCTATCTTTTAATTAACTTTTTGTTTTAAAATCAATGAGAGAGAGAGAGAGAGAGAGAGAGAGAGAGAGAGAGAGAGAGAGAGAGAGAGAGAGAGAGAGAGAGAGAGAGAGAGAGAGAGAGAGAGAGAGAGAGAGAGAGAGAAGAGAGAGAGAGAGAGAGAGAGAGAGGGAGAGGGAGAGAGAGAGAGAGAGAGAGAGAGAGAGAGAGAGAGAGAGAGAGAGAGAGAGAGAGAGAGAGAGAGAGAGAGAGAGAGAGAGAGAGAGAGAGAGAGAGAGAGAGAGAGAGAGAGAGAGAGAGAGAGAGAGAGAGAGAGAGAGAGAGAGAGAGAGAGAGAGAGAGAGAGAGAGAGAGAGAGAGAGAGAGAGAGAGAGAGAGAGAGAGAGAGAGAGAGAGAGAGAGAGAGAGAGAGAGAGAGAGAGAGAGAGAGAGAGAGAGAGAGAGATAGAACGTACATTCTTTTGCCACTTTTATCATTGAATTAACTTCTTCTAACATGTTTCGGATTAACTCCATTTTAAAAGCAATTTATGTTTTAAATAAATTCATTCGAAAAGCTCCAGCAGAAGTTAACGGAATGCAAAAAGTGTCAAAAGAATGTAACCAACTAAATTACGTTTAGATTGTTAAAAATATATAAATAAAAAGATGTTTCTCTTTATATCTTGCGATTTCATTGTTATTTTTGTCAGATATATTTACATTTTATTTAGATTCTGGAATAGATTATTTACTTGAAATATTGATGTCTTAAGTCTTATATACTTAGATCAAATTATATTACGCTTAAAAGATGATTTTAAAATAAAAACGGTATTAAATTTTTATTTGCAAATTTATTTTCTTACCCTTTCCTTGGTTAAAATTAGAAGTCCTTTAGAAATTTACCTGAAACAAAACAAATACACAATATTACTCAAACGTTTATAATATCTTTATCGAAGGAACTTGCCGACTAAATCGATTCTATATTTTGAAACAATTTTTATTTATAACAATTTACAAATTAGAATACAATAAGTGTACGTTCCAAATTCTATAGTTGTTATTCTATATCGTTTTCAACTATAAAATCAGCTCCATACTATTTACCAGTTCGTTACGGCTCTATTGATATGTAGTTCAACAACTAACATTTTTTTGTATGTGTGAGGTTTGGTTGAACAAAATACTTACGTTTTGTAATGAAAAAATAATCGGCAAGTAGCCGATACGGCAAGTGATTTAGGCAATTTTATTTGATTATTATTTTTATCCAATCATTTTTTAACCTTGATCTTAGAATTTCAATGTATGCACATAATCAAGTGACGAAAAAGTAGAGATATTTCAAGTTCTTCTTAAAGGACTTGTAGATAAAAAGGACCATCGAAAACCTATTTAGCCTATTATTTTAAAGTAACAATCATATGCAAGGAATAATAAAACATAATGTGTCATAATGGAATTAAAAAATAATTTGGAAGTTAAAACTAGAGAAGATCCCTAATTAGTGATTTTAATGATACCTCGTCAATTTAGAAGTAAATATGGTGATACAAATTACGTTTTGTTAGTTTCTTATTAATCTATTATGTTCTATCATATTATATACATAATTGATGGATATTTTAAAGCTGAATAACCCTAAGAGGCACACTTTTATCGAGTACGGATTACCCAAACCCGGGGAAACCCAACTGATCCTACACCTTTTTTCAAATAGTCTTGAATTAGATTAAAATATTTCATATTTCCTATCTGATATCTCTATCTTGTACTTTTCTGACCCTGACACTATGATAGTATTCAAGTGCTAGAAAGTGCTTTATTTTATGTCCTCTTCTTCAATTTATTAATAACTTTTAAGGTGATGACGAAAGAGAGGTTTGTTTGTCCTTGAAAAACAAGTAAACAATTAAAGCTAATACAAAATAGTTATTGCAAGTGCTCCTGATATAAGACCTACAGTTAAGTCGGTATTAAAAACATAAGAAAATAACCAGCTAAATAGTAATTTACCAAATTAATTTTGTTTATCACACTTGTTCACAGATTAGTTTATTCGAGTGAAAATACCAAGTTAGAATACAATTGGTATAAACTTTGCTACCTCTGTCGCACAGACACTGCTACATCATTAACACGATATTAACCAAAAGAGAGATTGAATAGACAGACTAAAATGGTACGAAATAAAATCAATGCGTCCATTACCATGCAATTGCTTAACAAAAGGAATACACAATTTTATAACTATTTTTTTAATGGTTCAGTATAGAATGGGGAAGAGGCCAGCCGACCCGAAATTTTACGAGGGTAATTTAGGTAATTTTGAATTGGCGAGAGTCAGCGGTGGGAGGGAGTAATCCGGGCTTCTAAAGGTGGAGGAACGCCATTAGTCATAAAAGAGGAAGCAGGGGATTCCCAGATTAGTAGGATTTCTTCTCAAATAGAACGATGGAAACCCAAGCTGGGGTTAATATATATATATATATTAACGTAACCTAATTTGTTTGTGGTGATTCTTGCAATCACTAATCTAATATTATTTTTGTTATATTGTCCAATTTCAGTATTATTATATATAATAACCTAACCTAACCTAATCTCTTTGTGGTAATCAAATCTATATTTTTGTTCAGCAAGAATTATGCATCCTCTCAAGTCTCGGCTTTTGCCTATCAATTGGGGAACCCTAGCTCCGTTCCCCAATTGATTGTACATGTACTTTTAATGTGAATCAATAGGGAGTTTATAAATATTTAGATTATAATATGTTTTTCTCAACAAAATTGTCAATAAAGTTAGTTTTGTTTGTATGGATCATGAATATAAAAGTACTAATTTATTAACATTCAAAAGAACTTTATTCTTTTGAAATTAATACTAATTTACTTGTTTTCAGATTTTAAATTTATTTACAACAAATACAGACCAAAAATGGGGACAAATGACATCTAGGGGAGAGGATAGAATTCAGATGTAAAGAGTTCTTGGGGAGTGGAATAGCATGAATTTGTTTAAAATAACGTTGCAAATAACATTAAAAGAAAACCAAATATTTTCATATCCGAATCTCGACGAAGGATCATATTTTTATCTGTGCTTGTTTGTGCAAACTATGAAATGGTAACAAATTAGCATAATGATAAGGACTAATGTAATTGGTTAGAATCCGCCCCCTTCCCCAACCCCCCTTATCGTTACATCAAGTGACGGTAGGTTAAAGGTTACAACATTTGAAAAGACGACATGTTAGCGTTACAGGAATGTTTGTTCAATCAATTAGAGTTTACGTCTGCATAGATTTAAAATAGGGACACAAAGAATTTTGAATAATAATTTTAATTAATTATTTTAAAATTTAGAGCTTTTACTGTGTTATGAGAAAAAAAAAACTTTATAACTATAATGTATGTTTATTTCACAACTAGTTTTAACCTCTATGGATCAATACACTAATAATTACATTAAAATACAAGAAACATTTAGTAAGTAAACAATAGTGACTTTATTTGGATTAGGAGCAGGTAGCCGATGTATCTCATTCTCATCCTCATAATATAGTCTAGACTAAACACCATCAGACTTTCATATCTTCGGTCCACTTAAAGAATTTTAGAAGGAAAGAAATTCAACTCTAATGAGGAGGTTACTGACTATACAAAATTGGGTCAAAATCAGTCATAAAATTACTGATTTTCTGGAATTAAGAAACTTTATGGACGCTCGAATATGTGTATTGCAGTAGTAGGGGCTATATAGAACAATTGTCTGTAAGACAATAAATAAAAGTTATGATGGAAATTTCGTTATATTTATAAATAAAGTGTGGCCGATAAATTTCTGTTAATATTTGTCTGCCCATAGTATAAAATATCGCTCTGTATATAATAAATCTGTCCTGGCTTTCAAAAAATAAAGTAATAAAATAAATATATAATATTAGTAGTAATTCAACTATAAATACGTGTCGTTTAAAATTATAAGTTGAAGAAATAAAGAAAAGTAAAGTTGACGAAGTGTGAATTTATAATGGACACGTCAAGTACTTCTACATTGAATATTTTCTTGAGTTTATTGTATGTTATTCGTAACCATAGCAACACTTTCACAACGGACTTTAAAAGTAACTTCAAATTATAATTTATAAAAATGACTTTTAACCTAACCAGTAGTTATAGATAAGTGTGTCTGGTTGTGAAATAAACTGTGTGATTTGTAAAAAAAAATGTCAAGGAGTTCAAAAATGTAATTGAAATTTTCGATATTCTAAAAAGAGTGTATACAAAAAGTTTAGAACACTTAGGAAATTTTATTGACCCCCTAATAAATATAATTTATTGTTTATGTATATTCATGTTTAAATTAATCTTAAACTGAGTGTACAAACTCATAAGCATATCTCACACGAAACAAAGATTTGTTTAAGTATCCCATTCAACGCGCAAAAACTTTGGAAAACTCTCCAAATTATTACGACTTGCAATTATTTAACAGACTGGCAGAGGAAATCAGGATGATTTACACTGCCCAAGTTGGGCAGTTCAGAACAACCCTTGAATCACTTCTGCTGAATGGCTGTTGATGAATTTTTAAATTGATTTGTAATTCTGTTCTGTCTTGCTGGAGCACTCTTTTGGCTTCACTGTTATAGTTTGATATTTTATATTAATGTATTGTATTTATTTGAGACAATAATATTTTTTTTAACTTCGTTTAGTTGCCATTTTATTTTCATAATTATTCTAATCCTATATTAGTTATAAAGTTTTATACTATAATCTGAGTAGTCTTACATATGTATAAACAAGTATCAATGATTACATAAGTAAATATCCTAATAAAAAGAATAATAAAACAATTTATACTAATTACAAATTTAAAATCAAAAACAAATGATCAACAAATCTAATCAACTCAAACTACATATTATTATGAAATATATTTATTACTTGATACCCAAGTGTAAATTAATTTAACTGTTGCATTACAAACAAAAATATCTAATCTGAAGTAATTATATTTGGATTTGCAATACGACGCTTTTAGTTATTTAACTCTTTACATAAACTGTACCACAAATGAATATTACATTATTGAAACACATTTAATTATTTGAATACTAAAATGTCACGCCACATTTTGGTTAAGCTATTAATTAAACAAAGTGGAAAAGGAGGAATATTGAAGACGGTATAATAAATTTAGATTAATTATCCTCAATACATACTTGCTGCGTGTTTGATATGATTCAGTTGTTTATAAACATACACTATATTTGTTTACTATTGTAAATTTCCAAAAGTGAGATCACAAATTGTCTACCCAGTAAGGGTAGGTAAATTTGTGCACAATATCCATGTTGAATACTATGGCTACTAAGCACCTTTGTCCCCTCTTTACAATAATTTATATCTGATATTAAGTAAAACAAGGGTGTTCTAAACTACTTCATTAAAAATAAACCATTTCATAAAAATAGTACTTTCTTATATTTTAGTTTTAATAACGGACCAATAAATTGTGATCAAGTTATATTTAAATATATAACTTTATGGACAAATAAACCTACCGATTATGTGGCTGAAAAACTTCGATTTACAAGACACTCCATAAATATTAAAATGAATCTTTTATTGTAGTATAATCAAAGTTATTTCTAAACTCTCATTTTCATGTTAATTATTAATTATTTTGTTTTTGTATTTTTATTTGCAGTATTTGTAATTCATACTCACAATTTATCAAAACTTAATATCTCTTCTGCCAATTTTAAGATACAATAAATAACTTCTACACAAAAGTTCGTAACTAGTGTTCTTTGTTTATTTTTTTATATATCGATAAAAACAATTTCTGCAAGAGAATAACAAAATTATTAAGTTGGATTTAAATTTGTCTGGGGACGACGATGTGAGAATAAATGTGTACAATATTTGTATACTACTTAACTTTAATTATTGTCAAATTCTAATTTTAAATGATTGTTGCAAGAAAGTTTAGAAATAAAAAGACAAACTAATAACCAGTCTCATCAAGTTCGTTTATCAAAAGATTCCTGCATTACACTAGTTTGCAAAACAAAACAAAGATAAAATATTTAGTTTTAAAGTGTTGGCAACATGTGGTGTGTTTGCAATCATAAATATTCAGAGACAGGTGCACAACCTTACTTTGAATCTATTAGGTATCACCTGTGTATATACTGTGTTAAAATAAGGTGTTTTGTATTAATAATATACAGGGTGTGTAGAAAGGAAGTATTACTTTTAAATAGAAACACAACCGGAAGCGTTCATTTCGGTCTGTTTATAAGAAACAAGACTTCTTACCGTTAGGGTCGTGTAACATTTCTTAATAGACTGAAAACAAATTTGGGTTCCAAAAATGATTCCTAGTTGTGTGAAAACTGCTTAAAGGATTTTTGAGTGTACCGATATCCGGAGCTATTTGAATAAAGTTATGGGGATTAACAGACAAGTTATTGGTGAAAACACAGAAATATTTTTTAGACGGTTTAATTTCACTCTAAATGTTATTGCTACAATTTAATTTTGTTATAATCTATTTTTTTTTGCAATGATACGAAATAAAAATAAAAATACGTAAATCAAATGAGCTTATAAATGAAAAAAGTAACAGGTTTTTAGCCTCTTTGAATTTACCTAAATGATATGATGCAATGTTAAAAAAGTCTTATTTTCTACAAATATACAAAAGTTAAAACAATAATAAATTTAAACAAATTTAAATTAAACTGTAACATTATAAATGAATTTGCAACTCTCTTACAATTTAAATGTCAGACATAAACATCAATTCTTCAAATACATTGAGTTTCAAAGTACTGTATTCAGCTCGAAGTAATAAACGAGATATAATTTCTATAGGTTAAATTGTTTCAGTAGTATTACACTCACATTGCTTACAACTCTTCAAAAGTCTTTGTATATTTATAGCAATTCTGTAAGGCACATACATTGGGAAACATGTTGAGCATATTATATGCAATTATTTATATTGTATTGGTTTTTTAAAAATAGATTTGCTGAGAAATGGTTATGCTCACATTTTGTTAATAATTGAGTAATTTGAAATTAAAAAAATATATATATATTTAACTCAATAGATATATTTTATATTTTAACACCAGCTGCCACTAACAAATGATTATTTCTTACCAGGATGCATCATTTTAATGCTGGTAAGCTAATACGGATTGAGTAATTATTATGTAAAAATACTAAAGATGTTGATCTACAATATAGAAACGTTACATCCGAGATTATGAATTAGCCACCAATCCTATACATGAAGGTAATGTAACACAATTTTGAATCTCACTTTTACGGCTTTAGCTATGGCAACGTTAAATATGAGAACTTGGAAAAGAACTGATAAAGTTACTGAATCTATAGAGAAGAGAGTTTAATAAATCATTTACAGAGTTGACTTATATTCCTGAGGAAGATTGATAAGATATAATTAGTATTGAACTCTGATTGAGAAGTCTAGAACAACGGCGATGGAAATTACCATGTGCTAACTTCACATATAACTCGACTGAAAAAGCAGTTTTGTTGGGAGAGTCAGAGAGCAAGTGATAAATTATTGTTCATTGTCCAAATAAATATGAACACAGATCAAAATAGACAATAAAATAGAAACACGCTTACTGTATTAAAAAATAAATATTGCTTATACAGGGTGTTAGTAAAGTACTTACCCCCACCTTAACTTTTGTATGAACTGGAATAGAACCAAAATCTTTTGAGACTGTTAAGTAGGTCACCTGATGTTTCTTTTATGATAGTTTGGAATTTTGCACCTCCCGCTAAAGGGGAGAATTTTGGGGTACTAAAAATTGTCAAATGCGAAGCAACATCTTGTAACATGTTAAATTAAAGGACATAAAAATACAAAATTAATGGCGCTCAAAAATATTTTTGGACCCCAAAATAGCATCATAAAATATATCTGAAACTTTTTAATTATAAAATCTATAAATATGTGAAAGAACTTTAAACAGTTTTTAAAATGTTCACTAGACTAATCTTAGGGAAGCGTTCAACATTGAACTGAATTATACCTCTCCCCAAAAATGTGGTACTTTTGGGAACACACAAAATACAAAAAAAAGAACCACATCATGTGACATATCAAATTAAATTAATTTTAAGGCAAAACTAATCGCACCAAAAAAATTCGCTTTTAACTTTCTTAAAAAGGTTATTTCAAAATGCAGATGATTTTTGAAAAGCATTGTATTGTATTTTACAGTTAGTATAAGAGTTACACAATTCGTATTCACAATTAGTTTGTTGTTATTTAGATTAAGCGTTCAAACGAAATGTAACTACTAACTGTTGTATATATATATATATATATATATATATATATATATATATATATATATATATTTTAATGCCATACACATTTTTAAATAACAATTTTAATATTGTAAAAAGTTAAATTTGTGGTGCCATTAGTTTTGCGTTAAAATGCTATTTAATCTGATAAGTTACATAACGTGGTTCTTTATGTGTACTTTGAATGTATCCAATATACCAGACTTTTAGGTGACAGGTGAAATTCCTACCCCCTCCATATAAGTACAGGAGTACACCTCCTCAAAAAATAATACCTCCTTTTATTACAATTATCATTATATAAATCAAACGAACAAACAAAATGCCAATAGTTCAAATTAATACAGGTTTCAAAAGTCACTGTAATATATTTTGATAATAATTTATATCGTTAGATATTGTAGTTAATATTCTCTGCACTTCATCATACATGAAGATTTTATTTCTTAAAACTGTAACTTACAGACTAGTATTTAACGTATATTATTAACTTGGAGTATTCTGAATATCAAATTTTTAAAAAAGGTTACGTCTCAGAGATGGGTGGTGCAGGGAATAATATTTTACGGGATGTCAAAATCCCTAAGGACACACCACGTTCCTTATTTTAATAATGAAATTTCCCAAACGAACCTCCTTTTAATCTGTTTTTAAAAAATGCGGAAAAAAATAAACATCTTTTAAAAGTCCTTTTATTATTGAATCAAAATATACAGTATACATTGAAGATAACAAATTTTAATTTAAAAAATATTTATTACATTAAATCGATCTTAGAGAATCCATTTCTTTTGAATGTTTAAATATGGGGATCCGTGGTAGGTCCAGGTGACATTGTGTACGTTTGAAATGCTAACACTTACAGTTTTAGGTCATTGGTATTTATTGTTATTTATGACCTGGTTTTATATCAAATCACAAACATTCAGAAGTGTAAACTTTTAATTTTCAATCAATCGGCTAAGCCATCTTTATATAATGCTTCGAGCATCCTTCGTTAAAAATATGATTAAATGTTATTAATAGCACCAATCATACTGCGCCATTGGAAGTAAAGTACATTACATGAAAACTAATTCAATTTTTAATACATGTTTAAATATCGAACTTAAGATTCTATATTAATAATTACATAACAGTGTACTTTATGTCCAGTGTAACAATAGAATATTTCTCTACCTACAGGACAGACAGTAATGGTATTTGCTCTAATACAAGATTACTTTGGATACATAGTGCTACCAACCTAACTATTCACAAAGAGATGGAAATAGCAGACTGAGTTATCCTTGCATATAATTTTGAGTGATGTGAAATGCAACACTATCAGTCTGATGGGAAATTATCTATCAGAAAATAATCTACAGCAAAAGGACAGAATGTATGCAATATTTCTGTATGTCCTTTTATGACTCAAAATGATTTTAATTTAATCGTATATATTAATTTTAATAAAGTATTTGTGTTTTTTTTAATATATTAAGTTTTTAGATTTAAAGTATTTATTTCAAGTGAGTAAAAAGTCTTTCGAAATGTGTAATTACAGCCTAGGATTGACTTTTAGAGTGATTAAAGTTATTTTGTATGAATATTTGATAAGAAACAAAGATGAATGGTTACTCACCATAGCGTGTACGTTATATTCTGCGTGTTTGGAATAATTCAATTGTGTAATTAACGTCACATTTAACAGTATTTATTTACTTCTATAAATAATCTAAATAAGTAATATTACTCAATATCGAGCCAACGACGTTTTGTACACTGAATATATTATAATTTTATTGTTTTATAAAATTGCTCATCGAGCTTCAAATAATTTAAGCAACTTCCTCCAAACCAAACCAAACAAGAACCAAGACCAATTCACGAATAGTGGAATTTATAAACTTTCCTGTAACAACTGTGACAAGATATATATAGGACAAACAGGGCGCTCGTTCAAGACTAGATTCAAGGAACATTTACCTAGCCATAAAAAAACAACAACAGTCAGACAAAAATCAAATTATGCTGAACACCTAATTAATGAGGACCACACTTACACGGACATAAACACAAATTTGCAAATATTATACAAAACCAATAAAGGCGCAACAATGCATATATTAGAAGAATTCCAAATATATACAGAATATAAGAACAACCCAGACAACATTTTAAATGACAAACTGAACTTTTCTTCCAACCCTATATATGATATAATAACAAGAATTAAAATTAAATAAACATTGCAAACATGTCTACATTTCATTTCAACTAAACTTAATTATCAGTATTATACTGATAACTGCTGTATAGATCCAGTACCATACCTGCAGCTGGACAAGTAAGACCTATAATGTGGCCACAAACAATTGTATTATTTATGTAAGACGAGTCATACTCCGATTTTATATGTGTTAGTGTTGTGTTGTGTTACGTGTTTATGTGTTAGTGCGGGCCTGACGAAGCCTACAGTGTTCGGCGAAACAGCGCTGTAGCAATAACTATTATACGGACTGAGGGACAACCTCTACTGTAATTAACTATATTGAACATATTACTCAGGTTTTAATATAAGCTCCAACCCACGCCCACCTAAAATCCCTGTCTGGTATTCAGTACAACGATGATTTTTGTAAATATCTCACTCCAATAAAACATAGATTTAAATAGAACCGAATTAATTTTTATCAGAAACAAACCTACCAAACTGATGATAAAAGAAAACTATGATTCAAGAGTAATTTTGTAAATATACAAATATTACCACCTGTTTAATGGCACGGGTCTTTTTGGTATGCTCAAACCTATTTGTAAACACTATTCATATTGTATTATATTTATTATTACTATTATTGTTATTATAATAATAATTATATTGTTTTATTCACTGCTATACTTTTATTTACTTGTATGAATACTTTCTACTAACCTTCACAATTTACTAAAACCTAAAAATGATCTCTTGAGTTGATTTTATGCATGTACTTAGTTTCTATGCATGGATCTCTATCTTCCATTTACTTAGTTTATTTGCACATTAAAAATTATGTAGGAAACTGATAATAAAATTTTGCTTTTTGGTTCGTCTGTGAGCAGGAAAGGAAATTTATATTTTTTCGCGTACTATTTTAATGATTTTAGTTTTAATTTGTAAACCATTGTGGCAAGGAAAATGTGAAATAAAAAGTGACGTTAGTTTATAAGAAGTTTCATACACAAGTAAATGAACATAAAATCGCGTGCAAAACTAAACAAAGATAAACTATTTAGATTTAAAATGTTGCCAATATGTGCTGTGATGTGATAGCAATCATAAATATTCGGAAACAGGTGTAAGGTAAATGCACACCCTTTACCTTATTAGGTGTCACATTTGTTTATACAATGTGTTAAAATAATGTTGTTACTTCCTACAAGATGTTGTGAATAAATAATATATACGGAATGTGCAATCAACTTAAAGCGATCTTCAATTAATATACTTCTAGATTCTATCTATTGGACATCCATGATATACGAGTATGGTTGCTAATACAGGATTACTTGAGATATACAGTGTTACCATTCATTAAAGTGATGCGGAATTACAGATTGAGTTATCCTTGCGTATAATTCTAAGTGATGGCAACACTATTAGTCTGATAGAGAGTTACCTAATAGTAATTTAACTTTGGCTATATCTGTCATGACTGAAAACACCGAATTCTCCTACATATTATTATTTGTAGCTTTAGATGATCTTTGATTATTCGAAATATACCAATTTTAATATTTGTTTAAATATTTAATAAGATATTATTTGTAACTGATTTAAACGCATTACGAAATTTAATCAAAGTAAACGCGTGTCGTCAGTTAGATATCAATACTTCGTCTTATTTGTTGACAAAGACATGAGGTAAATAGACTATATATATATATATAAACTATTTACCTCCATATATATATATATATATATATATATATATATATAATTCTCTTACTCATTTATACGCTCATATCTTTTGGTGAAATCGTACGAAAAAGCCGTTTGGCAAATTCATAATTCAAAAATTAATTTAATATGCGATCCTTATATAACATGAGGATTCCACATAACTTAGTTCATTATTTTATTTATTGTTATATGCCATCGAAAAAACTATTGCGAACTTCATGGCCGAGTATAAGATACTCCTCAATAATTTTTTTTTTTAAAACTAACAAATATAAATAAAAAGAAAGCAACAGAATCAAATTTGAACAATAATAAGAACGCTGAAACCAGTTAAATCTTAATAATAAATTATATGGAAAAAAAACATAACAAAAGATGTTACAGAGATATAAAAAGGAACTGCAACAAGTTAGCAATGATAAACTAATAAAAAACATACAATAAACATCAATTTAAAATTTTACAAAGCGGTAAAGTTAAAAATTAAAAAATTTAATGAAACCTAACAGAAAAAAACACACAACATTATAGAACTCTATAGGAGTCCTGCAACAATGGAATCTCAATATTATAATTGAAATTTTACCACAAATAATTGTTCATTATAAGTACGAAGGTAAATGATATTTATGGCATGTTTTGAATGTACCATAAGAAATCTCATTTCCTTTTCAATATTATAATTCAAATTTTAGAAACGAGTGTACGATCTTGCACAAATGCAATGTTTAAAGAATGTAAGTTGTTATAAAATATATTACTAAGAAGAACTTTTAATAATAATAGGAGTATATTAAAATATGAAAATAAAATAAATCAGAAAAATAATTTCAACGATATTCAATAATATATTTTGTACAACTGTGATAAATAGCAACTAGCCCTCTGTTTTTTATATCATTCAAAGATAAAAAAAAACTTCTATAATGGTCAATTCTATAATGGTATTTAATTTCAGTTTCCCTTTGCAATCCAGAAAGAGCTCAATTTTCTGTTTGAAATATAAAGGCATTGCGATATTACTATTAACATCAAAGTTCAGAGGATCAGAATGCCCAGTTTTCCATCACTGAATATTAATACTGAAATATAGAGCGCAAATTTCTTGTCAAGAATAGTTTTCAAAGATAAGTTCGTTAGTAGAGTTTAACTTTTGTATTAAAGTATGTCGATGGTAAGACTATACAAAACTTAATATTATAAGCTTCTGTAACTACTAAACATTCCGAGACTTTTTAAAATTAGCTGACCATTACTTTTTAGCGTCTTCCATATTACAATAAAAATTAACATCTAGCCTACGTGTAGAAATATTTAAAATCTAACTAATATTTTAGGTCTTGTAAAACTTTTATTGATGTGTTTTTTTTTCCTAATTCAGAAATTATAAACTAGTTTTTGTCATCACAGATACATACAAGAATTAATTAAACCCGTAAAACATTGCATAGAGTTCTGGATTGGTGTGTAATTATTGTTCCAAGAAACTATCTGAAAGCGGCAACAATAAATTAAAAATTCTAAAATATATTCCTTAACATAAATTGATATGTATTACCTTCTCAAGAATTATGAACAATTTTTACTGTTTATCTACAGGGCAGGAAGGAATTGAAACATTCACTAACACTATATATAATTTCATAATAGTGTTTAATATAATGTGTGGGTAGTTAACACTAATTCCAAATCAAAAATAAATGCTCAAATTTCAAATCTAATCAACTCAAATTACATATTATTATGAAATATATTTTGATTTTATACCCCAGTAAAGATGTGTCACAAAAAAATAATAAAAATAAATAAATCTGTACAAAATAAACTAATTATATTTAGATTTGTAATAACTATTTTTTCCTTGTTTAAAAGCAAAAACCCCTAGGTTATTATCACCATATATAAAAATTAAAACATAACTTACCCCCCCCCCCCTAGTTCTCGAATACTCTAATAGTTTCAAGGTCGGAAAATAACAAAATTTGGTCAAGAGAGATCTGTAGGAAAGATGAAAGAGCGGATCTAACCTAAGACTACAAGACAGGAAGTGTATATTCAGCTAGGTTTCCTCGGAATTTACAAATTCGTACTCACTAAATTTAGCCCCTGAGAGTAAAATATATTTGGTTTGTAATAAAAAGCTTTTGTTCTTTTAAAGTTTAACATAAACCGTACCAGAATGTAAGGTTGTATTGTTGAAATATGTTTAAATACAACATTTGAACGTGTTGTCACATTAGGGTTAAGTTTATAATTATTAAACTGTAGCACATTTATTACAGTCTGTTACTCTGTTGTGTTATGTGCAACGTAATGTTCCACAAATATGTTGAGGTTAAATGTGCCTGGCTTGAGTAATAAAAGAGAAATAATTTATTATATACATTATTATTGTTTCAATAATATTAAACTCACATTTCACACAACTCATAAAAAAGCTTTTAGTATACGTGTGTAATAAAACAGTGGACGAGTTACAATAATCCTCATAAAATTAAGGCCATTACTTTTGGAGAAATGTTAAACACATTCACAAGTAGCCTACTTACAAAATACAAATTAAAATTATGGAAAAATAACTTATTTCCATAATTATTGCGTTATTTGAAATTAAAATAATTAAAATGTTCAGTAGGTGTCCAATAATGTTAAGAAATACTGCAACTAATTACTTATTATTTCTTACAAGACTTATCCTTGATCAATTTAATGTACCGATAAGATTCTAAGGACTAGGTACGAGGTATGTTTTTTAAGGTCCAGTTTTAGCCTACTGTATTAGCTATCAATGTTTGGGCAGGCTTCCATAATGAATAACCAAGTAATTGGGAATTATATTCTGCCAAATCGTCTTATCATGTTTTCTTGAGAAACTTCCTTCCTGAGCTCTTGGAGTATGTTCACTTAAAAACCAGAGCTAACTTGTAGTACCAGCATGATAGCGCCCCGGCTCATTTTGGAAATACTGTATTGGATGCAATTTATTACCAGCTATGGATTGGGCGTGGTGGACACCTGTCTTATAGTCTCCTTCTGATCTCTGACTTTCTCTTTTTCTTTTGGGGTCGGATGAAAGATTTAGTCTACAACACGCCTGTAGAGGAAGAGGGTTGACCTCGATGCTAGAATTATTGTTGCCGTGACTACTCTATACAAGATGAGGCCAATGTGTTTACACTAGTAAGAAAGACATTGATATAACGGTGCAGGTCATCTAATATGGCTGGAGGGCGGCTTTTTAAATAACTGTAGTTCGCAGCGTAGCTTTGTTTGTTTGTTTTTTCTTGAAAAGTATTTGAACTATGTATCCTTACGTTATTATCATTGCCTTTTTAATTTTTATTCCTCAATGTAAAATTGTAACAGTAGTTTATATCAAGAAACAGACAACTTTCCAAAGCAAACTACAAGGCGAATACTACAAAGAACAACTTTAAAAATAAAACATGGTAAACTAATCAATACTATTAAAAATAACATAACTCAAAAATATTTTGGTTTTACACTAATGTTTGGTATTGTAGATTATTGTCAAGAAATTATGTTTTCAGTTTTTTGACAATGATTCGTATATTCTTTGATTTACTGTAAAAATACAACAACAAAAATAATAATAATTCTTTATCATTCAAAAGGAAAACTTTTTTGACTCTTATAATTTTTTATAAAGTTAACGGTTTTCGAGAAATTTTACGTTAAAACTTTTAAACGACCGCCATTTTGAAATAATACTAAACAAGGTTGTAGTTTGTGTTATATTGATAAAAAAATATGTATATCAAATTTGGACTTCATTTATAAATTATTTCCAAAAAAAATAGTTTTTCTTGTAGAAAACACAAAATATCGGACAGACAGGCAGCTAAGCTTGTTTCAAACAAATGAATGCTTCTTCTGTGTTTACTTCAACCCCAAGAACAAGCCCCTAAAATATCCGATAAGATTTCTGAAACACCCTGTATATTAAGATCAAGGTGAACAAACAAGCGTGTCAACAAATACTAAACATTCGTCAACAATAATGTTCACGTAAACAACTGTATTTAAGTGCTCACAATGTCCTTCTATTTAATGGTAGGGTCTAATTACTTGGATTGTTGGCTATCTCTCACTCTTGGCTTGAGCTAACAGTGACATTGTTTTATCTTAGACACATTCCTGGTGAAAGGAGTACAACTGTATTTTCAGTGGCTTACAGGTCATAAAATAAATTAACTTTTGCTTAGAGCCAAATAACACGTAACTCGGTTTGTCATTTGGTGACGCTAAAACCATTTAGTAGGCCCACTATATATATTGACATGTTCAATGCACTTGTATCTAATTCGAGGCATACTGGACTTTCCAATATTGCGATTGCATCCTATTCTAAACAAGGCCATTCAATTATAATACAGAGTGATTTAAAATTGCACTATTTGGGGAGTTGATTCTAGAGCTAAAAATAAGAAAAAATGTTTATATAAACATAAGTCCAGAAAAACTTCATTTTCCGTCTGTCGAGCATTTTGTGTTTAAAAACAAATTAATAATAACTTGAGAAATTATTAATTTTGTGAGTTTAAATTGGGTATAAGCGATGTTTATACTATTTTAATCAATATACTAGGATATAAAACTTGACTATGTAAATATTCAAAAAGGAGACCGATTATATTTTTTAGAGTTAAATATTTCGGAAACCGTAAATCTAAGTATATTTTACAGGAGACAAAAAATTTATAATTTTTAATGACAAATAAAATGATTGTTTTTATTGGATTTTACTTTTTATATTTTAATTATAAACGGTCGCCATTTTGAATATTTACATAGTAAAATTTTATATATAAGTGTAACTGATTAAAATATAGAATAAACAATGCATATAAACTCATGACATTACTAATTTCTAAAGTTATCATTATTTTTTTAAACACAAAATGCTCGACAGACGGAAAAGAAGCGTTTCCGGACTTATGTTTATATAAACATTTTTTCTTATTTTTAGTTCTAGAATTACCTCCCGAAATATTGCCGTGCAATTTTGAATAACCCTGTATAAACAAACAAAATAGTGTTTTTGAAGATGTTACAGATTCCTTCATACCCATGAACGTGTTAATATAATTTCCAAAACTTTATAACTTAATGTTGTGAACCTTCATAATTATCATGACACCGAAATATATTTTATTTTAGAAGATAAAAAATAAGCATCATATATTTACGATTTTAGAAATAGTCATTCGAACATGAAATTACGATATTTAATAATCACTATGCATGAGGTCCCGGATCAAAAAATAACTACACACACATACACACGCGCGCGCGCACGCACACACACACACACACACACACATACACACACAAAACACACACAAAACAAAACTTAGAAGTAATACTTCAATAAATTTAAATGTCATAACAACTGAAATGAAGATGTAAATGAGTGGTATCCATAATCCACTACCGCCAACCCTTGCTAAGTAAGTTTAAAAAGTTATCATTACAAGTTGGGGTGGTTTTCTTTAATAAACCCATGAAAGCCTACAAAATATTCGAAATTATAATCAGTTTAAGAAAAGCTGAGACTACCTTTGTTGTCTCGGTTTTTTATTCTGGGGAGGAGTACAAACTCTGTGAAGATAAGTACACGTAGCTGGAGAGATTTTCGTAACTTACTGTCCTTTATATTATTGATTTACTTTTTCAATTTAAATTAAATCTAATTATTATTGTAAAATTTGTAATTTATACTTTGATGTTGAATAACTAATTGTGTTATTTAGCTGATGATGTTGTTTACTGTTATTTATTGTCATTGTTATGTTTTGTTATTTACTATCGTGTTATTTAGTTCTCAGCCGATGATGTTTTTTAATTATATTTATTGTCATTGTTATGCTTTGCTGTTTATAATCGTTTTATTTATTTCTCAGCCGATGATATTTTTTAAATTTATTTATTGTCTTTGTTATGTTTTTGGTTTATTATCGTGTTATTTAGTTCTCAGCCGATGATGCTTTTTACTTTTATTTATTTTCATTGTTGTTTTAATGTTTATTATAGTGTTATTTAGTTCTTAGCTGATGATGTTGTCTACTTTCATTTATTAGTCATTGTTATGTTTTGTTGTTTATTATAGCGTTATTTATTTCTCAGCCGATGATTTTTTTTACTTTTATTTATTGTCATTGTTATGTTTTGTTGTTTATTATAGTGTTATTTAGTTCTTAGGTGATGATGTTGTCTACTTTCATTTATTAGTCATTGTTATGTTTTGCTGTTTATTATCATGTTATTGATTTCTCAGCCGATGATTTTTTTAACTTTTATTTATTGTCATTGTTATGTTTTGCTGTTTATTATCGTGTTATTTATTTCTCAGCCGATGATGTTTTTTTTTACTTTTATCTATTGTCATTGTTATGTTTTGCTGTTTATTATTGTGTTACTTAGTTCTCAGCCGATTATGTTGTTTACTTTTAATTATGGTCATTGTTATGTTGTGTTGTCTTGGTCGTTAATGTAACTTTTTCTTATTACTAATAAAATCCGTTGTACCTTGTTTTAATTGAGTTATCATAGTTTACTGTGTGTTATGATATTGTTGTTATTGACCATTGATGGTACTATACAAGAATAAAATGTAACAACAATATTTTTAAAATTGGCTTTTTTTTGTGTAATCTGTCAAATAATTCTATGTTGTAAAATTGGACGTTATTGTACTTAAAAATATTTTCCTTTCTTTAGATAGGTGGTATTACACAATAACTAAATTAGAACAAAACAACACGCGATGTAAGTTTATGAACATCGATATGAAATCAACAAGTTGAAATTTATAATCACTATATTGAATTTTTCACAACTTTCTTGTCAACCATGATTTTACTATTCAACATAAGTTATTTTTCAATAAGGAATAGTCAAATTCTTAAATTTAGTTTCGCAGTTTTAAAATCAGCTGGTGCACGGTAAATTTTCTGTGTAGTACAAGGTAAAGAAGAACTTTCTTGTCTATGAAAAGGCTAAGAAAACTGCTGTTTTGTGTGTATTATAATGAAAAGTTAAGTATATTTTCAATAATATGGTTTTCACATAATTTGAACATATATTACATTTGATTTTATATGATGTCTTAAGTACCTATATAGCGTCGTAAGTTTTGTATTGAAACTTGTGGTTAATAGAGATCCTTAATGCTTAAATAAATCCTAATGTTCCTAGAGAATTTTGTAGGGTATAGGGAATTGTTAGTTTTACATAGAATCTTAGGTGGTATATGAAATAATTTGTCTTTTTATGAAGTATATGAAATACAAAATATATTTTTGGTGACGTTAAGTTTTCCACAGCTTATTAATTAAACTTTTTTCCACATTCGAGATTTTTTTAAAACAATTTGAAGCTATTAATAATAAAATAAGACAAACAAATATATAAAAGATGACTAAAATTTACTGAAGTACATAGGCTATCACAAATAATAATAATTAGGTTATACCAATATGTTTGCTTATAGCCCAACTGGATTGTTAATAATTAATTACTATTTAATTACCTTGTATTGAGGTGTTACCGTCGAAGTAAAGATACTTACTTGTTTCAGTAAGGATTGTTTGACGGTAACATCTCAATACAAGGTAATTAAATAGTAATTAATTAGGTTATAGTCTCTCAATAATTATTAGTTGGGCGCCAATTAGTTTATTTGTTATTGGAGGCTATCAGTCAATTTTAGTTGGAAGTCATAGGTTATTAGGCTGGAGGCTCAGTCATTTAGGCCCTTAGTCTTTTAAGTCCAAGATCCTTAATTCAATTTACAAGGATAAGTGTAATAATTTTTCATTGCAGAGTAATTTCCAAACACATTAGATTTAATTACAAATTTATATCATCATTTAAATTTAGACACAACAGTAGCACATTTTAATCGACTCGGACAAATGGTTTTACGCTCTATTTATAATATTTGACTATTTCCATAGATACGGCAATATACATTTTGTAACATGATTTCATTGTTGAAGTAGTCAAACAAATTAAAAGCTCTTTAAAAACAGATATCTACTTAATGGTCCAAGAATATTTCACAAACTTTTTCACTCACCCCACCAAACTATTTTCCACCAGAATGGTCAGTTCAATAATGACAATTGTCAGACAAAAAATGAAAACGAACCACGTACAAAATCTTTGACAAAATATTTATAGTATATTTAAAAAACGCCTAAACTTGCTTCGCTTGTGCCATAAACAGCGTAAATCGTATTTTGATTAAAATCGAACTTTTAATGACAAAGGTTAAGGTTCATTTTAATTTTTTCCAATTTTTCCTGAGTCGTAGACATGTAATCTCGTAGACTTGTAATCTTACGCAGGGGTTTGGGTCATTAATTTTTACATTTCTTGAAAATTTGAAAGTAATCGGTAGAGCTGATTTTGAGAAATTATGTATTTTATAACAACTCCACGGCCGATTTTTTTTTTCCCCACGAATCTGCATTATGACAACAAATACGTTTTGCTTGAGTCCTTAGTGGCTACACTTGAGCATATATGACTCGGCAGCAAGATACATTACCCCGTGTTTAGGACTATATAACATTATGAACAAAACTACAGTTCTTGTGAGCTTGGAATGCTCAGTCTGGTTTATAGTTTGAATCATTTTAAGGGAATGTGCATTTATTCGAATAACACTGAATTTCAGTACATAAAACCATTTCAAGAAACAAATTCGTGACGTAATAGGCTAACAGCTAATGTTGTGGGCTTCAATTTTACTGGTAATCACAGTTGTGGAGTTATGAACAAATTTACCAATCACTTGAGTGGATGTTCAATTGATAATTATAGAAGTATCGAGGGACTCAAGGTAGATCTTCCTCTTTTACAAGTACAGGACGAATATCTAAGGAATATTTTACATGGGTTAAAGATCCTGAAGAGTCCACCTCAAGAATTCGTAAGAAAATATAGAAAGTATAAGAACAAATTGGTATGTATTATAACGAAATCAATAAGCTTTCAAGTAATGGTCTAATATTTTAAAAATAATATAGAAATAGATACATTTGTTGTACACATATTAAACGTTTTGTGATCGCCGACAAAGGTGAAACGTTAGGGGGATATGTTATAAATCAGTCAGAACACCATTCACAACTTTTAAAAAAAAAAGAGAAAAACACTTAAATTAGACCCAGAATCATTGTAGGCAATTAAGTCATAAATAACTATAATATTAGAAACTTAAAGACAATCACACACAAAACTCATAAAATGTAACGGGACAACAGTTTTCTAAACGGTCACAATTTTGAAACATTAAAATTTGATTGGCTGACAAAAAGTAGCTGCTTACGTTCATTGGTTAAAGTAAATTAAGAGAGAGGGAATAAGTATTTTTTAGCATCGACAAAGTAAAAATTATAGAAAGAGTCTTGGGAAAAAACTCACAGCATAGGGGTCGGCGAAGTAAAGCCAAAAGTATTCCTAATGTAGAAATTAGTATTTCCTATAAGTTATAATTCCAGTTTAGTAATAGTAAAGTAATAATTGTTTTTTTACACGTATGTTTTAACCGTGTTTGTTTTTACAAAGTAAACGTATTTAACACCTTAGTAATCTTTGTTGCAGTACTAAAGATGTACATCTACAAAGTGTTGAGTGCATCTTCATGGTAATTTAAAGTGAATCATTTTATTGATAAATCACGTAGTACAGTGTAGTGTTTGGTGAACATCATTAACAAGCAATAAAGTGAAAGTTCTTCACTCAACTATCAACACTGGATTACTTACATTGAAATACAACAAAAGTGGATTTGGTATTGTACTAATTAATTATAGACTTTAATTGGAAACTAAATTGTTAAAATTGCAATTCTTTGTATTATTAAAATTTCACTCACTGTATTAATTGTTCATTAAAGAGCTCCCCCTGAGGAAATAGTGTAAAATCAAAATCAAAAGTAAATGGAAAATAAATTCAAATAAAATTAGATATTTCAGAGCTAATGTTAAAGAGTATATTTGGACTTCATCATTAATAACTTTCCTTATGTGTTGACAATCCAAGGTATGACTAATTAATTCATAATTTTGATTTATAAAATATTTCTGAAATTATAATATAATAATTATCGTTAGAGTATACTACAGGAAATAGTAGAAGGACGATACAATAAATCTTTTGGCAATTATAGAAACACTAGAAAACGACACCCTTAAACATTTTCTTAATGGATTTTGTATGAAGACTAAATTCATCTAATAGTTAGTCTTAAAATTAGGTTATAACTGACAAATGTACCCGTTATACTAAGGTATATCTATGTAGAAATACTGTAAAAGTGCGAAGACAGTAGCCAGTATACGATGAAAATCTGCAAAATTAGGTTATGGAAGAAGAATAACAGACCAAGGTCACTCTTGTAACACACTGACGGGAGACTTACCTCACTATAGATCACCATTAACCTTACCAAATGATCAGCACTTTCCCTTGTACTTTTTTACTTGCAAAACCACAGTACACCACGAGAAAGAGAAGATGCCGTTATGTATTATGTTTGGATATGAAGCCAATTTACCATCTGATTCGCTGCAGATACCGAGCACAATGGAGATAACCATATGGAATGTTTTCAGAGATACGGAGGGAAGGTCCAAAAATCGTAGAAAAAAGCCAGGAAAGGCAGACGAATTAAAAGACAGGACATGGAATAAAAGAAAGTACGTTTGTAATGGAATTTGTTATTCGGGTCATATGGGTTGTAAGGAGTCTTAATGCTTATTTCAAGATTTAAAGCTTATATTAAATCATTTGGCCTATATTAAGATCATTCGGCTAATATGGAATCTGATTCGTATATATAATCTTAAGGCTTATACAGAATCATGAGGCTTATATAAGTCTTACGCTATAAGTCTTGTATAGAATCTTTAAAAAATGTATGGAATCGTTAGTCTTATACTGCATCTACAGTGTTATAACAAAAAGACGTTTGTTATATATATATATTTTTTATTTATTTACTTTTTATTTAATTTGTTTTTAATTATTATGAAACATTTATGAATTTACTTGTAAAACTTAATCTTTATTAGCCACACTTAATTTCCGCTAATCTATTTCTGGCAATTAATTTTATTAGATTTCTATCGAAATCTTAGCAAAACTAGGATGGTTGAATTAAATTAATTCCACAAAACAATTTTCTACTTTTTAACCATCTTCTGGATTTATTATCATATAATTATTTATATAACAAGAATCAATTCAATTAAATATTCATATCAATCTTAAGACTACTCCTTCTTTCACACTTTCATTCTTTAAAACTAATTTATGCTAATACACAATATTTAATGGTTGACAATTTTAAAATCTTAATTTATTATTCAATTTACATAAAAAACTCTACGAATGTCTCTACAGATTTTGTCTTAATGTTCTTATTAATTTTATAGCAAATCTATTACAAACAATTTTCTTTAATTTTATTATATTATTTTCAAATTACCTTTATTTTGCCGGCTAGCTCAATTACTTTCTATTAATTTAATTTATAAAAAAACTTGACTCTTAATCTCGGGCATGGGAACTTTTATGACTCATCAAAGTGAAATACTAGATTCTAATGATTATTAATTATAAATTTTGGTACTTATCAACAGTTACGCCTCGTCCTCTTTTATGGCACTTGTACACAAATACAATCACTAACGACGCACTAAACACATGTATCCTTATCCTGGGAGGTCGGATGTTGCAAAATCCTGGTTCATTGACGGATGGTGAATCCCTGGTATTAAGTCCGCTAAACGCTGTTTGGTCTCCTACTCGTTCTCAATTTAACTATTAATTTCGACGCGATGATTCTCTCCTCTTCCTTTACAACTTTAATGCTCCTTGACTTTAATTATGATTACAAAAACTACAAAAACAAGTAAATTTTGTGACAACTCTGCCTTTAGGTTATTCGACGACTTTGAATTAAACCCTCAGGTTCTCAGTTTAAAACTCTTAACACCTCCTTACTCTGATTCCCAGCTGTAAGCCAAGACCTACACACTCTCACCCCCAGTTTTAGACTGACCCTTCTTCCCGTTGGATTTTGCCTCTCCCGATTTCCAAGTTCAGCGTCTTACTCGCCTATTGGTCAATATCTCATTTTTTGAAACTCCGGTCTCTTCTGATTGGACATCCAAACTTTCTAAAAACGTTACTTTTTTTTACGTGCGTTGACTTCGCCCCTCGGAGATACCGTTAGGTATTTACTTTCTCATTTTTTCTTGGTTTCCTGTTTATGACATGCAGCTGCCTTGAGTAGCAAAACTCCGTTATGTTTGTGCCTTTTTTATTTATGTCGGCGAACTTTCTTCCCTCAAAGAAAACGGAATGTTTTCTTTTCCTTGTCTTTGTCACGTTCGTCAATTAGTACCGTTATCTTCCAAACTTAACTTTGCAGCTGCTATGTCGGTATGGTTTGCTTGTTAACATGTGTTTTGTCTCAATTTACTCATTCTTACAATTATTTATTAATATTAACTTTTTTTATCGATTATTATTATTTTAATATTTTATACTAGGCATTAATTAATTATTTATCAATGGTTGATCGTTTGAGATCGTTATACTGTTATATAACATCTTAAGTCTTTTGGGTATAATCAGTAACCTTATGAGCTTCATACTCGTACACCAACCCAAATTGTCGGCGAGAGAACCAATATACGTATGTACAGTAAATTTTGTACATAGTATTGTTGATAGATAGTTGAATATAAACTTTTGTATATAAACTAAGTTTTCCCCGGATTTGAATCAAAACTTTAACTTATAAATTTGAAAATTACGCCCTTTTACATTTTTTGTAAAGTTAACGGTTTTAGAGATATTCAAAAGCCTATAAAAAATTTCAAGCAGTCAGCATTTCGCTAATTTGAAGATAAAGTTTTGATTCTTGGTATACTGATAAACGGTTATACAAATGTATATACTAAATTTCGACTCGAAATATTACTAACTTCAAAAGCCATAATTATTTTTCTTATAAAAACATAAAATGGCCGACAGATTGAAAATGTTGCGATTCCAGACATGTGTTTATGGTAAAAAAGTGGGGCGATATTTTCCGAACACTCTGTATATATATATATATATATATATATATATATATATATATATATATATATATATATATAGATTTCACATCTATACTGTATTTAAAATTGAGATATTCTTAAGTTGATGGAAAAGTTTAGAATTACCAATATTTTATATACATTCGTTTTAAAATGTACAAACGTTACCATAAATTCTATGTTTGTTTTTTATTAATTTGAATTAAAAACTGTCTTCCCCTGATTTTAAATTCAGTGTTTATATCTGCCAAAGTTTTTCTATGAAACATGTATCAAGTAATGTTGGATTTGAAACTCTCTTGAAAGCTACAAATCTTTCGAAGAAAACTAGTATAGTAGTTTGAAAAAATGTGTGAAAAAACCTAATGTTGAAAAATGTGTTACATAAAAGTTCTATAGTCGTCACTTCCGACATGTCGAAAACGTCAATGTTCCTCTCTTACATTGAATTTTTCACCTGTCAAATTACTACCATCACTACTTATCACGAATGTAATATGCAGGAAATCCATTCAAATAATAAATATTATATATTGCAACTCTAAAGTATTTTATAAGTTAGATGGTTTTAGAGTTTAATTTTGCCAGATTTTTTAAAATAAACTATTCATGTAGATTTTAGATGCATAAAAACTAATTTTTCAAATAGCCTATTTTTAAAATTCCCGCTTCAACCGTTCAATTTAAGGAAAATCAACTTAAATGTTAAAATATAAAGATAGTAATGAGGCACACACGTCCTTTCACTATACATAAAACAATATGTAATCGGAACTCAAAAATTGTTTTGCATTTACTACTTGTTTACCTAAAAGTAAAGTTGGTATCGCACGAGAGAAAAAGTTACTGCTTGACGCGTAATAGAGCTCAGGAGTCTCTCGAGAGCGACGAAGACAATTAACCCTAGAATTACATACATCTGCAGTACACATATATTTCCTACTATTTTTAGGTTATGTGAGAGCTATACACAATTAGGGTAGGGATGTTACAGAACATCAGTACTGTAATAATATTGTGTACAAAACAATAACTGACCTCTAATTAACTGTTAGTTATGTTTATGTTAAATGTACAGTTTTTGGAGTTTTGAATAACAAGTCCAAACCGAAATGACACAACTTCGTCAGACTTTTGCTTTAGGCCAAAATGCCAGGATTCATACGTTACTTTGGGCTGATTCTGTTCTCCTTGAATCATTTGAGTGGTTGCGTTCTTATGGAGTCATCAATATAGCCCTCCGCTACTCTCGTGCTCTTCCACCCATCATGTCGTTTTAGTTGTGCGATGTCTCCTCCTCCATTTCCAATCACTTAGCCGAATTACGGGAAAACTAATGTCCTCTATATTCTGTAGGTTGTGGTAGGCCTAATTATTGAACTATTTCTTTGAGGATTTTGCCTATAGTGTTCGTAGCAACAACCTGGTTTGTACAACCATTCCTTTGCTGTATTTCAAAGATAAACGAGTAGATGAGGTTATTTGAGGTCTTACTTAAAAATATTTCCTGGATGTGAACAAATAATCTACACTACTTTGATTACCATTGGTAATCGTACAAACTCGGCTTTTAATAGTTTTAGAGTCTGGTGTTTTGACAATCTTAATAAAATCCTTATCCTTAATGTCAGTTTTACTATTCATCCCTCAGCAAGCTCCAATACCAAAAATCTGAGTCACTTTTTTCAACAAAAACTCACTATCAGGAGCTTCAAGTAAGAATTTAGTTATATTTTTCTATTTGTAAACTAATAATTCGATTTTTTTTAAAAAAAACCCCTGTCTATTTATGATAAACTTTAATATCAATATCATTTTTAACTTTAAGAGTACATTTTAACAAAGATGGAAGCTCCAAAGAGAAGGTCGTTTATTACTTTGTCTTTTTGAGAAAAATACATTTTCCGATACTTTTTAACACCATTTACTGTACACCTCAACATTCATTTTCCAAGCAACAAGTCACTTCTTTAGATAAAACCGCTGTATCCGGTGGACCATTTGGTGACTCAAAATTGTCCTCATCCATTTCAAATTCGTGTTCCGATATTGTATTGAACAACTAGGCCTATAAATGTATTTGAGGTTAGCCCAGTCTGTTTATTGTTCAGTGAGCGGGAGACGTGGCATTAATAAACCTGAATTATCTCGTTTATTCAGCGTGGGAGAAAGAATAGTATTTAATCAATGTTAATTTGCGTGCTATTAATTTATATTTCATGTTGAGTAGTAACCAACCTGTTTTAGAACCTGTTCTGATGTTGTGAACGAACTATTTAGACACAGATATAGGAAAAAATATTTCCATTTTGTGATGATTTAATATGTATATTTTTAAAATGTTATACAAAAATTAAACTCGTTTTTGATGATAAAGCCAATAATTAAATTTAAATAATTTTTACTCTTTTCAATATATAAACTTTTTCTTCATTTTTTAACAATAAATTGTATTCTATATTAAAAATCTTCACATCTTGCAAGGAATAAAAGTTTTTTCAATTCTTTTTGTACCATCGGTTTTAAAACTGCCTTATAAACCGTGTATTACATAATCCATTAAAAATAAATCAGAAGAACTCATCATTAAGTTTAAAATATTTTGGAAGCAGTGTAAAATGTTCGGCTTCAATTAAGCCATCGTATTCAAAGTAAAAACGCAAACCTAAGTGATATCTCACATTCCACCTTTATGATTGAAAGATCAAAGATGACCACCAACATTGCAGTGAGTGAATCCAAATTTTGTATAAATATCAACGTTAGTGCCTTGGTCCTGTAATGATTTGTTTCTAAGGAAAAAATGTGGGGAAAATTACGGAAAAAGTGGGGAAGATTTTAACTATACCCGCTATAATTACATACAACTTAATATATGCTAGGATCCCAAGAATTCTGAAGCACATTTATACATGAAACAAACGCAAATAATTTAAATTTTAAAAACATAAATAATAAAACAACATAACTATAAACAATATACAAGTTTTTTCTAATTTCTATCGTAGTTTATTTAGTTAGTTTCTTCAAATATTCCTTGATGGATAACAAACCTGTCACCTAGCAAAAGATATAAACCTGAACTGCAAAATACTCAAGCTGGTTTACAGATTTATTGCCACTAAAATATAACTTTATAAAACTAAAGTTTAGAGCAATAAAGTGCAACAGCTGGGATTTTTACATATCACTTGTCAGATATCTTTTGATAAATAATTCTAAAATGAATAGTTAAAAATATTATTCTCAAATATTTTAAAATGAGTTAAATTACTGGTATCTGCTTGTAATTTCTTAACTTTAACATCCTTTTGTTGTATGTAGAAATTTGAGTAATGACAAAAAAGTGACTTCAAACTTTTGTTGAACAATCCCTGAATCGAACTACGCTGATCTCTGTCTAGTGAGTTGAATTATAAAGTTTTGATTTAAAAAAAATTTTCTATGCGGTGATAGTTTGATCCTAGGGCACTAATTATTTTGATAAAACTTTGCTAAAACTTTTTCATAAAGAACTAAATAAATATTATATATAAAATACACCGTGCGAAACACATTATACAAACTTGTTACACACCCAACTACAAAATCCAATTGTAACTAAACAAAAGTATTCGTTGCCAAAAATGTCACACCTATGTTGGTTAAAAATAATTTTTTAGCACGTTTTTAAATGGGATTAAAAAGTATAAAATAATTTCTCCTTTAAAAATTATTATTCATGATCTCATATAATATGCTAATAGTCCATTAGGAAAGTAGTTTTAAAATCGAATACAAAAATATATTACTTGAAAACAAATTAAAAATATGTTTTTAATCTGACCCAAAATTATTACATTGTCATCCACTTCTGAATTATGTTAAAATTTTCAAGATTCTAGTCCATCAGGAAGTTAGTTTAAAATCGATTGCAATAATCGTTATATTACTAGAAGAAAAAAAAGTTAAATATATTTTTAATCTGACCCAAAATAGGAAGTTAGTTTAAAATCGATTACAAAAATAGTTATATTATTTGAATATAAATAAATATTGAGCTTGCTTGAAAAATATTACTTGAAAAAATTTTTACTATTTTTTTTAAAAATCTGACCCAATATAATTGCATTATCTGTAATATATTCAAAATTTCAGGTCTCTAAACCATCAGAAAATTAGTTTAAAAATCGATTACAAAATTTGTGTGTTTAAACCTGCCAAAACGAGTTAAATAAAACGTGATAAAAAAGAACAAATGACGCTGGATAAAATTATTTTCTAACAATATTTATAAATTTAATTAGGTTAAAAAATCGTCCTAGGCGTAAACCGTATTTGATTGGAATAAATACCATATTTTTGACGTTAGTATATGTTTTTAATTTTCCTTTTCAAGAGATTGTTCTTTTAAATATTTTCTTTTATTTGTGAAATATTCACCCCTTAATATTCCACCAAAAATATCAAATTAATTGGTAACGGTATTTTTGAGAACTTTTAACTTTTTAAAAGGCACTGTAAGATTTTTTTTAGTCATATCGGTAAGTCCCATTTTTTAGATAGGCCTACATGAAACGAAATCCATTTTGTCTAGATTCTTACAGACTATATTTGAACAAAATTTGTTAAAAATCGAAAGTCGTTTGATTTTGTAAACTGTGAAGGTAGAAATAAATATCTGAAGTACGACTACATTCCAAATTAAACCAAAATAAATTTTGACTTTTTTGATAAAATTCATATTTAAGTGACCGGAAGATAGGGTAAACCAAAACCAAGGTTGTCATTATTTGTATATCTTTTCAATCCGTGGACCAACACAGTGTACTTTAAAATGAATTATAGACAATAGAAAGATGAATATCTCAAAATCTGTTTACGGTGAACTGAAATCATTTATCTTATAAACTAATGGATCAAACAGTATGCAACGATTCACATGTAAGTTCGAAGTACACGAAAACTCGCGGATTTATTTTAATATTTTACAAATTATTCGTCAACTGCATTTCTTTCGGGTTTGACACGGTTTATAAGATACATCTTATAATTCAATCGAATTTGAAAGAAATAAGTTCAGCTTCTTTTGAGACATTTGACCTTTCAGGACCATATCAATAATATATTATAATATATGTATAAATTTTGGACAGTCTTGTGTCTGAATATTCGAAGAGATAGTGATATATACTTTTTATTTCCTCAAATTTTAGTTTTCTGCGTGGGAAATAAAGTGTCATGTTGAATTGTTTTTAAAGTAATTTAAAGTGTTTATTTATGTAACCGCTAAATGGTCGGTAACCCACTGAATGCTTTTCTTTTGACAAATACTTTGCATCTTAACAATCCCCCCCCCCCCTAAGATAGACTGCTTGCACATAAAGCCAGTCAGTCTGACGCCTGGGATGTGAGACGGTTTGCAGGGCGCCAACTTTGAAACAAAACTTTTCTCTAAATTTGAACAAAAAATATTTTATTACTTCAAGTCATTAGGTATGTAGCCCTATAATTGTGAAATAAAAGAAATTTTAAAAGCAGACTTGTTATTTAGCTTCAAAAGTTAATACTTCTGTTTTTTTAGTTTTTTTTAAGAATTATGAGGGTTGCTTCATTTCTCTCATTAAAAATTAAGTTTTATTAGTAATTTATGTGATGTAAGTTACTAATGGTTAACAAAACTTAACTAAAAATACATAAACACGTATTTCTCAAGTTAAACAATGGTAATCGTCATTTTATAATTTGTTTAGCCAAAATGTCTTTTACTATACAAATATTAAATCTGTAAATATGTTAATGATACATATAAGTTACTTCTACAGTCCAATGAACTACGAAAGTATTTAGCCTCTGAAAAGATGATTTTAATTACCAAACACGATTTTTACATTGTTTTTATGTAGCAGAAATTAACAATTTCAATTTTCATTTTTTTAAAGTTTGCAGACGATGATCAAAATTTCGGATATAAAATAGATAATTTTCATTTCTAAGCGAAAAACCGTAAAATATCAAACTATGACCTCCTTCGGACAATCCGTAAGCATAAAACCAAACGAATGGAAATTCATGCTGTTTTCACTGACCTCTTAAATTTGGATTTCGTTAAACAAAACTATTTTAGTTGTTTATTATAGTTAAACGTCTAAAAAGGAAAAAAAAAACAAAAAAAAAGTTGAAAGGGAGTACTCCTCCTGTATACATAACTTTTGCACATTAAAAATGTATGATATAAAAAGTAATACATGTAAAATATAATGAATGGTTAACCCTACATCTAAGATAAAACTTTAAATTAAACAAACTAATGAAAACAAAGTTGTGCACACGACCAACCCCTACCCTATTTCGTGCTTTCATACAGTTCTACTTGTAAATTGTAGTGAGGTGAAGGTTTTCCTTTCCATCGTCTTGTTTGTTGTAGACCTATGTATGAATAAATCATATTTATTGAAACTCTGAACTAATAACGACCACTTTCTTAGTATTAAGATGAATTTTCATTTGGATATCAATTGCAAGACGAAAAATCGTAATCAAACTGATAGATTTCCAGATGAATTGTAGCCTAAACGTCGAGATCGATTACGGTGCCTTTTTTTAGTAACTTCTACAGTGGATGTTTTAAAATAAAAATTTAAAAATCTCCATCACATTTATAAATCATTTACCCTTAACCTTTCTATAACAAATGCACAAGAGAAAAATAATAGGAATAAAAGTAGAGTTTTTTTATTACTAGTTTTAAGACTCTTTCATATTATAGCGGATACTAAACACAAATTTAATAATTTTTGTTATTTTGTGTTTATTTATTTTAATTAGCCAATATTAGCAGAACATAAATATTCAGCTTAACTAGTGGTGATGGTTTACTTAAAAGAATAAAACTTGAATACAAACTCTCACAAATAATACGTTTATTTGTTTTAAACGCGTTTGGAATTATAGTTCAGTTACGGTAGCACATCAATGATTATGGCGACTTTGTCATAGAAACACATTTGATAAATTTTTGTTCGAGTTGTAGGTATCAAGTATTAGCTGATATAATACGGTTCTATTAGTTTGTCCCTAGTTGATCAACAACAATAAATGACTTATCGGTAACATTTTTGTCTTGTTCACTATTTCTAATCTCACTTATACAAATTATATCCCTGTTTTGATTGATTTGGAAATAAATAATAAAATTCTTAATAAATTTTATTCAGGTAAAATGATATTTGGCTTATTTATTAAATATTTCTATGATTTTTGAAACCCTGAACAAATATTTAGAATTGACATTCTGTTTTATATACACGATAGGATTTCTCGAGGAAAACTCGGCGATGTTAGAAACCTCACGGTCCGGATAGAGGAGCACCGTCTGCGGCGCACGCTACTCAGGTCGTGGTTTCAAAGTATATTGGTTAATTACACCACCGATCCTGCAGGACAGATTGCAGATTGAAGAAGTATGTTCTAAAGGAAATATACAGATAGCGACATAGATACATATTATGCGGGTGTCTAGTTGAAAAGGCATCCAGCACCTGCGTGCAGTGGTGTGTCCCCTTCTTGGCTGTCGGACTGTCTCAACTGAAGCTCTGCAAGTGCCGCTGGTTGTCCAACTTTAGACCTATTACAAGTTAGACTTCACTATTTGGCTAAACGTTTGAAAATCTGTCAAATAGACGACATAAAACTAAACCCGTTCCCCCAATTGGGTCTCAATCAAGCAGGAAGAGGCTCTAATCTAATCCGTCACAATACTCGTGAAGCCAAGCTGGACGTAACTATCAGGCAGCGCCGTTGACGAGAATCCGATAAAGGGAGATGCACAACTAAAAGTGCTGTTTCATCACGAAGCATGACTTCTTCAATTCGAAGCTAAAGTACAATTGTCATCAGTGAAACAGAGATAAGTGTATGCGGAGAAGGAGAAGGGAGGACTGACACCACGATCTGTTCTGTTTGGCTTACTTCTAGAATGGAACTGTCTGCTAGTGTCGGACCCCATCCAAATCAACTCACTGTCAACGATCCTAAGGAGCCCAGAAAGGTACAATAGACTTAAGATTTTATCCCGCAATGTCAACAGCCAAAATCTGGGGAAATGATGTTGTAGAACA